>ML661883.1:4897554-4912809 GCA_007570785.1 Antilocapra americana | reverse complement strand
GAATGGATAAGAAAGCTGTGGTACATATACACAATGGAATATTACTCAGCATTAAAAAAAAATTCATTTGAAGCAATTCTACTCAGATGGACGAAACTGGAGCCCATTATCCAGAGTGAAGTAAGCCAGAAGCAAAAACAACAATACAGTATATTAACGCATATATATGGAATTTAGAAAGACAGTAACGAGAACCCAACATGGGAGACAGCAAAAGGAACGCAGATGTATAGAATAGACTCGTGGACTTTGTGGATGAGGGTAAGGGTGGGATGATATGGGAGAAGGGCATTGAAGCATGTTAATTTTCATATGTCTAATCAATCGCCAGCCCAGGATTGATGCTCGGGGCTGGTGCAGCGAGATTTCCCGGGGGGGAGGGAGGAGGGAGGGGGGTTCCGGAGGGGAAGCATATGTAAACCCATGGTGATATCATGACAATGTATGGCAAAAATAATTAAAAAATTTAAAAAAAAAGGAAAAAAAAAAGCGCCTCGGATCTGACCGCTCCTCTGCAGGTTTCCATTTCTTTTTTTTTTTTTCTTTTTGGCCTCACCACAGAGCATGTGGGGTCTTAGTTCCCCAACCAGGGATGAGCTCATGTCCACAAGTGAAATCACAGAATCTGAACCACCGAGAAGACTCCGTGCTTCCACTGTAGGGGTGCAGGTTACACTGTAGGGGTGCGGGTTCAATCCCAGGTCGCAGAACGAAGATCCCACCTGCTGTGCAGTATAGCCAAAGAGAAAAGAAAAAGAAATGGGATCTGACAGGAAAGTATTTCAAGCCACCTCTTTCTCTGATGACAGTGATACCCCTGAAGCTGGTCTTTCTGTTTCCATTCCTCCCCTGCTGCACCCCTCCAGAACATTCAGTGCTTTAAGTGAAACGGTTCACTGTATCCCCCTTGGTTTCAAATCTCTGGGGATTTCTCACTGAGTGAAATAATAAGAGGTGGTTTCCTGGGCCCACACAGGGCTGGCTTCATGGTGTGTAAACAGTACTGCATAGTCTTGCTCAGAAGGGCCTGTGATTGATTTGAAGCTCCGCTGTCACTGTCTTTAGTAATTTCTGAACCAGAGACTGCATTTTCATTTTGTCCTGGGCACCATGAATTGTTGGTAAAGAATCTACCTTCAATGCAGGAGAGGCCGGTTTGATCCCTGGGTCTAGACAATCCCATGGAGAAGGAAATGGCAACCCACTCAGTATTCCTGCCTAGGAAATCCCATGGACAGAGAAGCCTAGTGGGCTACAGTTCATGGGGTCACAACAGAGTTGGAGGTGACTTAGCGACTAAGCACACTCCCTCTCTACACACACTGAGTTTTTGGTCTTTCTCTGACCTTATCTCCCCTCACTGTTCCTCTTGCTTCATCCAGTCCCTCACTCACCTCCCTGCATCTCTTAGCATCTCCTGAAGAATCCTGCATGCTCCATGCACTCTGATCCCTGCTGCCTGAGAAACAGTATCCAAGTAACACCTTCTCCATTTGATTTCTTCACCAGCGCATTAATCAAAAAGGTTGTCCTTTCTCTGTCCCCATTCCGTGACCTCACTGAGCTCTGCACCACCTGCAGCCACCTGCCTACAAACGTCTACTTGTAATCCCACAGTCCTGAAGCCACTGAGCACAGGACCAAGAGGCAGATTCCATGATCCATAGGGGCCCCACTGAGAGTCATCAAACCACTGGGAGGATGTTACGGAACACTTGCTTTGTGGGGAATGTGTTGTGATTCCTCCCTCCCACAAAACTCGTGGATGATGGAAATACTGATATCTTCCCAAACATTTGAGCTTGCTATTGGATAACTACCCAGAGCACAGCTCAGGTCTAGAACGTAGAGTACTGGGCATGTTGCTTTGAAATAACTAGTGAGCACCCACTCCATCCAAGCACTATGTAATGTACAGGGAGTGCACATTAACAGGACGGGGAAGAGCTGTAATCAAAATGAGAATAACATGAGGCAGGAGTGCCTGGGAGGAGACGTGTGAGTATAAGTAATGTCTAGTTTGTGCCAAGCAGAAGGGCAGACATCCCCAACAGAGGGAAGGTCCTTGACGAAATCCAGAGGCTCAGACTGCCCAAGGAGCTCCACAAGTATATTCACAACAAGCCCCTGAGTTTGGCATACCGACGGGAATGATCTCCAGGTACAGGTGAGGAAGCCAAGTCTCAGAGAAGTCACATAACATGTACCAGGTCGTGAAACAAGATGGACTTTTGCATGCTTTTTGATTCCATCTGAGTCTCTGTCCTGACTTCCAGAGCCTATGCTGCAATGAACAGAGCCCCAGTGGACGCTACAGCAGAGAGAGACAATGAATGGCCAGAGTGACAGAAAGGATTCATCTAAATTATCTGCATCCTTAACAGGCATTTAATGAGAGAGAACTAACTGAGAGAGGAGTTGAACACCTTGGCTTGAGCCCTGGCTCTTTCACTAGCTTGCAAACTATTCCTAGATAAATTATTTGCCCTCTGAGCTAGTTTTTCTCATATGATAAATGAGCCTACCATCATTAGAGAGTTGACACAGTAAATAGATGACACACTCTGTGTGATGGTAATCCGTGCGCTCTGGAGAGCTGTATACATGTTAGATTTATTACTTAATTATGTTACTATTATATTTTATTATATCTTCTATAGCATGCTATATATTTTATAATAATGTACAAGCATATTCCCTTGTATATTATTATTTTATCATTACTAAAAATATTTTCCCAAGTAAGGCATAGTTTAATGGCAGATTGCATGGGACAAAATACCTCAACTGAAAGAGCTTTTCAAACTTCAGGTGGCAGACCTTTAATAGGTCTTTTAAATAAGTGGGAAAAAAAGTGAAAGTGCTAGTTGCTCAGTCATGTCCAGCTCTTTGGGAGTTAGTTTCTTTCTTTTTTCAACGCTAAGGCAATATAGTTCCTGACCAAGTACACACAATTAGCTGTGATGCAAAAATTATTAGTGCTGGGAGGTCATGATCAAAGAAGTCTTAAGAACCCAACAATCAGAAGAAAAACCTAGAAATATGAGGGCTCAGCAGTCGGTTGTTTGATGATAAGGGGCCTTGGAGATGATCGAGTCCTACGGGCCTCACTCCTGCCTTCAGAGGAGTTTGGATACCTAACCTTTATTCATTAGTGTCCGCTGGGCACCAGCCCTGATTTCAAGGCTCTGCTTACATTTTCAATGGAGAGAGAAAGATAATACAAGTATGCTGAAAAACAAAGTTTTTTTTCAGGTTGAAATAAATTCACTGAAGGAGCTAAGCAAAGGAAGGGACAGAGAAGTATAGGAGGGTGTCCCCAGGAAGGGTGTCTGAACAGGTGACCCTGAGGTTGGATCCTAAAGGATGGATATCTTGGAGCTTGTCTTGGTCTTTCCTCCATGATCACAAGACGGCAGCCATGATGTTAGGTACCACACTCTTGTTCAAGTCAGAAAGACAGGGTAAGGGGAACCAGTGATGCCATATATGTGCTTATCCTTCATTAGGAAAAAATATTATCAGAGGGAAAATTTTCAATTGATTTCTAGAGATCAGTGGATGCTGAGGAAAGCACATGTCTCTCTAGAGATGATCGTGTGGCTTCCAAATTGAATTGGGCTTTGATTATGAAGGAAGAAAGGGACACGTATCTTGAGTGGATGGTAGCTGTGGTTTGCCACTGGTATCATTCTTTAACACATTTCTGTGCATTTGTTCATGTGATTCCTTCTATTCAGCACAAGCTTTTTTCATCTCTTGAAAGAAAAATAAGCATATGGCTTCATTTTCCTCCCAATGCCAGCAATAGACAACCTCCAGACGGCCTGATTCATGAAAAGAGCAACGTATACGCTTATATAAGCCACAGCATCCAGCTTTCTCATACTTGCAGATTATTGGAATCTCAGCTGACATGAGGTCATATGGGGAGCAACCAGCTTTTATCCAAGGCACCTCTCGCTTACATGAAGCACTTTCACTGTTGACCCTAAGAATGCTAAGCTCTACCCTAAAAAAAGGAGAGGTAGCTTCTCCCAGGGATTCATCTCTACTCTGACACTCAGTGATCAAAGCCTTCAAGTGAGGTCAGAATAACCTTACCTTGACCAGAGTTTCAAGGTCTCTATCACTGATGCTGTGTGTCTGCTATCCTGAGCCACTACCCGGCAGAGGACCTTCTGCTGACCTCTAGTCTTAATCCCCGTGCTTGGAGATTGGATTGCTCCACAGTGTTTTATTTCAATCCTGTGTAAATCCACAGGGCCCCACAGACTCAGCTGAACCCCATGTCTCCTTCTTCACTTTGCTTTTCCATTCTACCTTGACCAACCCACCCTCAATTTCTAGCTCTGTCTCAGGAAGAGTCCTGGAGTGATGTGACCATGTCTGTTCATATTTATTTCCACCCCGCAAGAGGGTAAACTTAGGCTTTCTAATAAGCAGCACATTACTCAGTTCATAATTTATTATACATTATTATCCTCAGCTTGTTGCCAGTATGATTATTCCACAAATTGTAGGCTCCAACTTTAAATTAATGCTGATTGTGACTTTTTCCAGGTGCATTAGCTTACCTTTATCTATATTAAATCTCATCTCATTTGCTTCCAAAAACTTGCCTTCTTGTCTTCTCTCTTAGCCTCTGCAGTACTCATTGTGTTTTGGAATTTGATAACATCTGAAATGTAATCAACTTATCTTTCCTTCTAAATCATAAATGAGCTTAGCCTAAATGCTTTTAACTTGTATAGGAAAAGAATTAGCATTTATCGTCTGTTGACTAAGAATCAATTCATCACGTGATGGATTGTTGCTGTATACACTCAATCTTCTGACTAGGTTGACCAGCTGACAACACCCAGCTCTTGGTGGGCAGTTCCAATCACATGATCACTTGATGCCCCATGATCAGACACTCAGTTTTTATTAAGATCCAGGAGCGTGGCAGGAGCTACTTTTTGAACAGGATGCAATTCTCTGTGATAAAAGTGTGGTTTTGATCCAGAAACCTAAAGGTCTGCTCTATGGTTCTCCTATTAAAGTTGCCAAGCCATCCGCACAGCATTCGTGTCTACTTCAATAGATCTGGCACCTAAAATCTGCCTGGTCACACAGCTCCATGTCAGAGCCGCCTTTACAGCAGGCTGATCCTGTCGCAGAGGTTGCTTTTGGCCCCAGTCAGAACTGGCGGCCTTCCTAGTCATCAATAAACTGCTGGAACAGTGTTCCCGAATGTGGCACACACTGCTTCCAAAACCAAAGAGGCCTATCAAGCACAGTGCTCGGCTTTTATCTGCAGGGAACTCAAGGTATGCTAGGGCTTCCCAGGTGGCCCTAGTGGTAAAGAACCCAGCTGCCGGTGCAGGAGACCTAAGAGACACAGGTTCAGTCCCTAGGTCAGGAAGATCCCTGAAGGAGGGCATGGCAATCCGCTCCAGGATTCCTGGCTGGAGAACCCCATGGACAGAGGAGCCTGGTGGGCTACAGTCCATGGGGTCACAACGAGTCGGACACGACTGAAGCGACTTCGCACACATGGCTCAACAATGTGGCTTGTACCTTGTGATGTGGCCCAGATGGTTAGACACCTATCTTGACTCAATTTCACCAAGGTGGCAGCCTCCAAAATATTCATGGAGTTTATCCCCCACCACCTGTCAGGGAGAGGTATGTGTTTCAGTGAACATACAGCGTCTCTGACACGCATATGCATACATATATGTGCCTGCATATACAATCAATATGAGTAGAAAGGGATGAACAAGGATTCCTTCTCTTCCGTCCAAACACATTTTACTTCAATTTACCCAGTTGTGATGATACCCAATGCAACCCACTCCAGTATTCTTGCCTGGGAAATTCTATGGACAAAGGAGCTTGGCAGGCTACAGGGCCACTGAAGAGTCAGACACAACTGAGAGACTAAACAGCACCGAGATGAGAACTCACTCCCTGAAATGCAGAAAGTATGCAGGAGTGCACAGACATGCTGGAATGCAAAGTCAAGTGGGCCTTAGGAAGCATCGGAATTCCAGTTGAGCTATTTCAAATCCTAAAGATGATGCTGTGAAAGTGCTGCACTCAATATGCCAGCAAATTTGGAAAACTCAGCAGTGGCCACAGGACTGGAAAAGGTCAATTTTCATTCCAATCCCAAAGAAAGGCAATGCCAAAGAATGCTCAAACTACTGCACAATTGCACTCGTATGCTAGCAAAGTAATGCTCAAAATTCTTCAAGCCAGGCTTCAATAGTATGTGAACCATGAAATTCTAGATGTTCAAGCTGGATTTACAAAAGGCAGAGGAACCAGAAATCAAATTGCCACCATCCGTTCAATCATCTAAACAGCAAAAAAGTTCCAGAAAAACATCTACTTCTGTTTCCTTGACTATACCAAAGCCTTTGACTGTGTGGATCACAACAAACTGGAAAACTCTTAAAGATATGGGAATACCAGACCACCTAACCTGCCTCCTGAGAAATCTGTATGCAGGTCAAGAAGCAACAGTTAGAATTGGACATGGAACAACAGACTGATTCCAAATCAGGAAAGGAGTACATCAAGGCTGTATATTGTCACCGTGTTTATTTAACTTATATGCAGAGTACATCATGAGAAACACTGGGCTGGATGAAACACAAACTGGAATCAAGATTGCCGGGAGAAATATCGATAACCTGAGTATGCAGATGACACCACCCTTATGGCAGAAAGTGAAGAACTAAAGACCCTCTTGATGAAAGTGAAAGAGGAGAATGAAAAAGTTAGCTTAAAACTCAGCATTCAGAAAACTAAGACTATGGCATCTGATCCCATCACTTCATGGCAAACAGATGGGGAAACAACGGAAACAGTGACAGACTTTATTTTTTGGGGCTCCAAAATCACCGCAGATGGTGACTGCAACCATGAAATTAAAAGATGCTTACTCCTTGCAAGAAAAGTTATGACCAATCCAGACAGCATATTAAAAAGCAGAAACATTACTTTGCCAACAAAGGTCCATCTAGTCAAATCTATGGTTTTTCCAGAGTCATGTATGGATGTGAGATTTGGACTATAAAGAAAATTAAGCATGGAAGAACTGATGGTTTGAACTGTGGTGTTGGATAAGTCTCTTTAGAGTCCCTTGGACTGCAAGGAGAAGAAACCAGTCCATTCTAAAAGAAATCAGTCCTGAATATTCATTGAAATATGAACGCTGAAGTTGAAACTCCAATCCTTTGGCCACCTGATGCGAAGAACTGACTCACTGGAAAAGACCCTGATGCTGGGAAAGATTGAGGGCAGGAGGAGAAGGGGACAACAGAGGATGAGGTGGTTGGATGGCATCACCAACTCCATGGACATGAGTTTGAGTAAACTCTGGGAGCTGGTGATGGACAGGGAGGCCTGATGTGCTGCCGTCCATGGGATCTCAAAGAGTCAGACATGACTGAGTGATTGAACTGCACAGATCAAGTAAGCAGACTTGCGTACAACTAATACAGTTAGTGGAGTTACCCAGCCCCTGATCATTTGCATATTCTGTTTAGGCAAAACAGTAAAAACAATTCATGTGATGCCAACAGCTGACTCATCGGAAAAGTCCCTAATGCTGGCAAGGATTGAGTACAGAAGGGGAAGAGGGCATCAGAGGATGAGATGGCATCACTGATGCACGGGCATGAGCTTGGGCAAACTTTGGGAGATGGTGAGACAGGGAGGCCTGGCATGCTGCAGTCCATGGGATCACAAAGAATCAGACATGACTGAGCGGCTGAGCAACAGCAACAGAAACAATTCAAGGCAACAAAAGATATGAGAACTTGAGGGGGACGAATGATAGATGGGGTGGTAGAGAATGAGGTGATTAGATGGCAAACATTTTCCTTATATTTATTATGGTGATCTCTGACCAGTGATCTTTGATGTTACTATTGCAAAAGCATTATGACTTGCTGAAGGTTTAGTTGATGGTTAGCATTTTTAGCAATAAAGCATTTTTAAATTTAAGGTATGTACATTTTTTAGACATAATGCTATTGCATACTTTATAGAGTACAGTCAATATATAGTGAATATATATTTATTTTTATATATATTTCTATATATTAGTTTACATATAAAGTAAATATAACTTTTTTCATTTTATTTTCTTATTGAAGTTTAGTTGATTTACTATGTTGTATTAGTTTTAGGTGCACAGCAAAGTGATTCAGTTGTACCTATACATGTAGAGATGTATATTCTTTTTCAGATTCTTTTCCATTACAGGTTATTACAAGATATTAATTATAGCACACTATACAGTAGGTCCTTGTTGTTTATCTTTTTTATATATATATAGTAATGAGCATCTGTTAATCCTAAATTCCTAATTTATACCTCTTGTCCCTTTCCATTTTGGTAACTAGGAGCTTGTTTTCTATGTTTGTGAGTCTATTTTGTAAATAAGTTAATTTGTATCATTTTCACATTCCTTATATAGGGAAATACTATGATTGTCTTTCTCTGACTTCACTTAGTATGATAGTCTTGATGGACATTAGTTTTATATGTACTAGGAAATCAAATACATATAACTTGCTTTATTGCCATATTTGCTTTATGGCAGTGGCCTGAAACCAAACCCACAGTATTTCCAAGGTATGCCTGCGTTGAACTGTAGCATAATCAAAACAACTTTGAGGGGGAAAAGAATTAATTTTCCATCACTCCAAAATCTTTTCTGATCTTATTAGATATAGGAAGTTACATTTATTTTATTTTGTTGTAATCAGCGTATACATTCTGTTTTCCCTTCTGCCTTTTTTACTCACCATCATTCAATGCCCACAATCGTCTGCTTACTGTAGAGAATTTTCATTTTAATGACTAGATATTTATCGTTCATTATTAATTTTTCATTACTTTGTTCTCCAATCACCCTTCTGGGATCTATTGTTGTAAGCTCGTAGCTTGTGGACAACTTTGTACAATGGCTCCTGTATTAGCCACAGACTGAGTGGCTCAAACAACAGTAATTTATATTCTCACAATTTTTGAAGTCCAAATTCAAGGTGGTTGGCAGGATTGGCTTCTTCCGAGCCCTCTCCCTTTGGTTTTCAGAGGGCTGTTTTCTCCGTGCTTTTTCACATGACCGTCCCTCTGTGCCCATCTGTGTCCTGATCTCCTCTTCCAAGGACAGCGGTCTGGTTGGACAGGCCCCCCTAATGACTGCACCTTAACCGCATCACTGAAAGACTAGCTCCAAATACAGACACACCCTGAGGCCCTGGGGATAGGACTTCAACATACGAATTTGAGGGGGATCACAGCTCAGCCCACAGATGCTTCTTTTTCATTTGGGGTCCTTCTCCGACTTTTCAAAGCTGGAGCAGACATCACCTGTCTCCTGGTTGTCAACTTCTTGCCCTCTGCCCTCCGGTGACTCTGGGATGTGACCTGGGAGTGCAGCGAGGTTCATAACCGGAGGGTAACCCTCACAGAGTGAGTAATAGGAGATGGAGAAGTGCTGGAAAATAAGTCCTCATCTCCCACCCCAGTAAGTCATTCCAATCCATGGTGTCTGGGGACATCTCACATACAACAGAGAATCCACCAGCATTTTTGTGTGTGAAAATGCAGCTTTCTCAGTCTTAATGCACTTTGTACTTTTCTTCCCCTTTTTCTTAGGTCATTTCCCTTTTCTGTTGCTATAGTAACCATGAGTGTTTCTGATGCTCTGACATCTGGGATCTTGCTGACCAGTAGAGACCGCCCCTTCGGGGTCAGCCACTTGCCAGAGATAGCAAAGGATTCACCTGTGAGTTTGCCTTTTGTATGTAAACAACCAATCCAGAGCAGCCCCGCACCTCCAACCTCGCCCACCTCTTTGCGGCTCTCACACTCAGGCTTACCACCCACCTGTCCTTCTTTGGGAAAAAAAAAAGGGAGTATAATTGCTTTACAGTATTGTGATAGTTTCTGCTGTGTAATAACATGAATCAGCTGTAAGGATACATACACCCCTTCCCCCTTGAGCTTCCCTCCCGTGCACCGCCCCCATCCCAGCCCTCTAGGTCATCACAGAGCTGAGCTCCCTGTGCTGCACAGCAGCTTCCTAGTGCTCACCACAGCACTATTTACGGTAAGCGACCTAAATGTCCATTGTCAGGTGAGTGAAGAAGATAGGCACACAGATACACAAAGGAATATTACTCAGTCATAAAAAATAAAATTGGGTCAGTTGTAGTGATGTGGACGAACCTAGAGTCTGTCATACCCGCCTGATACAACCACTCCAGGACCAGGTACCAGACAGCCAGAGAGTCCCTACGCCACAGCCCACAGAAATTATTCACATCAGCCAATCCTAAGCCTGCTCACCCGGCCCTCACCCTGTTCTTTCCCTCAGGAACCGCAATGATGCCTCCACCCCTGACTTAGCCCACTGCCTCTGCATCCTGATCCACCTTGGGGCTTTCCCGTGTGAATTGTGTGTGCCCTTCCTCTTGGGAGCCGGAAATAACAAACTATGGCAATCATCTCCAGATCTGTTGGCCTCCTCATACCCTGAATAGGAAAAGAAGCGTTCATCTTAAAGCTCCCCCTTAAAATTATTTCTCTTGTTTAAAAAAAAAAAAAACTAAAAACCAAAAAACTCCCACCTCTTGCTACCCAGACATTTTATCCCCTGATAAACATTAGCACTTGGGCCGTGCCTTGGGCTGATTTTCCAGGAGACTGAGCTAAAGCAGTAGCTAAAGGAAAGGAGACATGGTTTCCTTGCTGACCTACTAAGTGCTGGGCAATGTACTCAGACCTTTGTCCATGTGATTCCATTTGAAATAATTTAAAAGTCAAAGAAAATAGTCTTATAGATCCAGTTGAGTTACCTTTCTCCAGAAAAAGAGGCAGAGTATACTCATGTGTCTTTCCATCCCTGACAGCATCTGTTTTGAACTGTTTATTCAGTAGGTGTTCTGAGGTAAATTAGAAGTTGCTTTTACTTAATGTTACCTTAATTGCTAATGAGGCTATGCATTTAAAGTAAGAGTTATTTTGTTTGCTTGTTTTACTGCCAAAGTAATATATCAGGCATTGGCAGGTGGGTTCCCTGCTTCAGTATTCTTGCCTGGAGAATCTCATGGACAGAGAAGCCTGGCGGGCCACAGTCCATAGGGTGGCAAAGAGTCGGACACGACTGAAGTGACTTAGCACAATAGCGCACAATACATCTGGCTTAGACTTCTTGGGACGTAGCAGACCTTCGGAAACTTACCTACCATTATGCTGGGTTCGAATACTGGCCTCTCAGAAATGGTAGAGGCCCAAATTCCTGACCTTGTGGTGCAGAATCTCAGCCTTGGTCTTTCTTGATGGCTCGGTAGGAAAGAATCTGCCTGCCAGTGCAGGAGACATGGGTTCAATCCCCGACCCGGGAAGACCCCACTTGCTGCAGTATAGCTCAGCCTGAGAGCAGCAACCACTGAGCCTGCGTGGCACAGCTGCAGAAACCCACGAGCCCTAGAGCCCACGATCTGCAACAAGAGAAGGCACCGCAGCGAGAAGCCCATGCACTGCCACTGGAGAGCAGCCCTGGCTGGCTGCAACTAGAGAAAGCCTGCACGGCACTGAAGACCCAGCACAGCCTAAATAAAGGAGAATCTCAGCCCCAAGGGCCGCTGATCCAGGGACCACTCCCCCTGCTACCAGGCTCCCTGGTGACATGAAGCTTTTATGATCTTACCATCTGCTCCTCCTGAGTGCCATTCTTGGGTTAGGGTCTCTTTTGACTACCACTGGCCTCATGTCAATCTGGAATGTGAGCCCCTCAACCTGGGGGCCTTTGACCCACCCACGCTCTGCATAAATAATGCTTGCAGAGAAACTCTTCGAGATTCTTCCAAGAAACTAAGATTCTCTGGACAAGGTGTTATCATTTAGCTGATGGGAAGCAAATATCTACCTAATCACCATAATTATATTGTCAAAACTGCTTAAAATATCCACCCTGATGGTGTAGCAGTGATGTCAGGATCTTTTGTGACTAGTAAATTGGAATATTAACATGAAATTAAAAAAAGAAAAGTTATATTACCAAGTAATTTATTGCAATGACTTGAGAGTTCAAGGATAACCACTAAGCAGGTTCAGGAACCTGTAATTATGTTTTCACTCACTATTTTTATGATGTATCACTGTGCTTTTTAAAATGGAAGAATAACACATAACAGGTCATTAACAGACCAATGTCTAGCCAGGAACTTGTTCAGTTGCTAAGTGGTGTCTTATTCTTTGCAACCCCATGGACTGCAGCATGCCAGGCTTCCCTGTCCTTCACCAACTCCCGAACCTTGCTCAAAGTCAGTGATGCCATCCAATCATCTTGTCCTCTGTTGTCCCCTTCTCCTCCTGCCTTCAATCTTTCCCAGAACCAGGGTCTTTTCCAATGAGTTGGCTCTTAGCATCACATGGCCAAAGGATTCAATCAATCATGAAGACAAATCTGGTGGCAGAGGCATTCATGTGAGCTCAGTCTGCTTGAGAGAGCTCCTTTCTGTTGTCAGGCAGTGACACTGTCATTGACCTCACTGAAATCATAGACACCTTACAACTACAGCAACTGACTGAGAGTGTAGACTGGAAGAGGTTGTCCAAGATTAATGTGGGGCTCCTTGTGCCTTTGACCACCCCCCCGCCCCAGCCAGCCCCTGGATCCTGGGCTGTAGGAGCGGGCTTGCAGAACACCATAAACAAGCCCACTGTCCAGATGAATGTCAATCAAGCCCTTCGAGCTGCCCCTTTCCACTTAGATTTATGCCACTTTGGTTCCTCTTTTCACAAACATCCTGATGCTATTCCAGTTAGAGCAGTATTCCTGCTTTCACATTTCCCCATCTTAATGTCAGCAGACACAGTTTTTTTGTGGACTAAACTGTTTGTTGTTGTTGCTTAGTCACTCAGTAATATCTGCCTGTTTGTGACCCCATGAACAGTAGCCCGCCAGGCTCCTCTGTCCATGGGATTCTCCAAGAAAGAATACTCGAGTGTGATCCCATTTACTTCTTTTTTTTTTTAAATTTTTTTTTACTTTATTGTGTTGGTTTTGCCATACATTGACATGAATCTGCCATGGGTATACATATGCTCCCCCTCCAGAACCCCCCTCCCTCCTCCCTCCCGATTCCCTCCCCCTGGGTCATCTCAGTGCACCAGCCCCGAGCATCAGCCCTGGGCTGGCGATTGATTTCACATATGATAATTAACATGTTTCAATGCCATTCTCCCATATCATCCCGCCCTTGCCCTCTTCCACAGAGTCCACGAGTCTGTTCTATACATCTGCGTTCCTTTTGCTGTCTCGCATGCAGGGTTCTCGTTACCATCTTTCTAAACTCCATATATATGCATTAGTATACTGTATTGTTGTTTTTCCTTCTGGCTTGCTTCACTCTGGATAATAGGCTCCAGTTCTGTCCACCTGAGTAGAACTGATTCAAATGAATTTTCCTCCTCCAGGGGATTTTCCCAACCCAGGGATCGAACCTGAGTCTCCTGCATTGGCAGGCAGATTCTTTATCACTGAGCCACCAGCGAAATCTGTGGACTGAACTCAAATGAACATAATGAAGTCTCATCCCAAATACCTAGATTGTGGTCATCCTTGGAGATCAGGTCTTCAAAGAGGTCTTTAAGGTTAAATTAGGTCACTGGGTGGCCCTAATTCGATATGACCATGTCATTAGATGAGAAGATTAGGACTCAGACACATGCAGAGGAGAGACCATGAGAAAGCCATCAAGAAGTCAGCCTAGGAGAAAGGTTGCGACTTGCCAACATATTAATCTTACACCTCTAGCCTCCAGAACAGTGTGAAACTAAATTCCTATTGTTTAAATCACTCAGTTTGTGATATTTTGTTGTGTCATCTCTCACAAGTGAATACAGGCTCCAACTCCGCAGAGCCTGCTTAGTCATTCAGCATAAGTTGTTTGCCTATTATCTACTTCATTGCAAGTCCCTTGCTATTAGATTTCTATTAATGACTTCATTTGAAAAACCACTGCTTCCTGCCAAGGGCTGTACCAGGAATCAGATATGACCCATTTTGTAAAGAAATATTATTTGTGGGGTATGAAAGTGGGGACCTTGCTCTTCTCTGGCCTTCTCAGATCCTATCTATATTATAACACTTCTTTCTTGTACTCAATTCCTACTGATGTGCATCTTCCCTGTTAGACCACAGGCAACTTTGGGGCAGGTGTTCTGCCTTCACCATCCTGGTGTGTGCTGTGTCACACACACACATACACACACCCTACAGGGTACCTGGTACAAACACTGCCAGATTGGATGAAAATACATCCAACAAATTCTTGAGAATAATTCCATTTCTACATGATCATCTTCCTCCTGGAGAGGGGAAAGAACACAGGCCAAGATGTACACAGATCCACTTGCAATCTGGACTTGTGATAAGGAAGCAAATTTCTCATGAAAACTTAATCAGAGTCCACGAGTCTATTCTATACATCTGCATTCCTTTTGCTGTCTCGCATGCTGGGTTCTCGTTATTGTCTTTCTAAATTCCATATATATGTGTTAATATATTGTATTGTTGTTTTTGCTTCTGGATTACTTCACTCTGGATAATGGGCTCCAGTTCTGTCCATCTGAGTAGAACTGATTCAAATGAATTTTTTTTTAATGCTGAGTAATATTCCATTGTGTATATGTACCACAGCTTTCTTATCCATTCGTCAGTTGATGGGCATCTAGGTTGCTTCCATGTCCTGGCTATTGTAAACAAAGCAGCGATGAACATTGGGGTACACGTGTCTCTTTCAATTCTGGTTTCCTTGGTGTGTATGCCCAGCAGTGGGATTGCTGGGTCATATGGCAGGTCTATTTGCAGTTTTTTAAGGAACCTCCACACTGTTTTCCATAGTGGCTGTACTAGTTTGCAATCCCACCAACAGTGTAAGAGAGTTCCCTTTTCTCCACATTCTCTCCAGCATTTATTACTTGTAGATTTTTGGATTTCAGCCATTCTGAGTGGTGTAAAGTGATATCTCATTGTGGTTTTGATTTGCATTTTTCTGATAATGAATCTGTGGATGAGGGAAAGGGTGGGATGATATGGGAGAATGGCATTGAAACATGTTAATTATCATATGTGAAATCAATCGCCAGCCCAGGATTGATGCTCGGGGCTGGTGCAACGAGAATTCCCGGGGGGAGGGAGGAGGGAGGGGGGTTCTGGAGGGGGAGCATATGTAAACC
>ML661883.1:4832192-4897544 GCA_007570785.1 Antilocapra americana | reverse complement strand
GGAGGAGGGAGGGGGGTTCTGGAGGGGGAGCATATGTAAACCCATGGCGGTTTCATGTCAATGTATGGCAAAACCAACACAATAAAGTAAAGAAAATTAAAAAAAAAAACTTAATCAGTTGGTCTATCACTATGGTTTGTCTAGTACCCATCAGTTCCCTTGAGAATAGATGAGCTCGGCATAAACTTCATTTCCCAATGATGCTTCTAATAAGTTTACAAAGGTTTAAGGCATCTCAAGCATTAACCTAAGGCTGGACTTTGATATGTAGTGGCCTCTGCTGGAGGCTTCAGGGAGTCCTGATGTATATACGTGTCATGCTCAAAACCCTCAGGGGTTCTCTGTGGTCTCTAGCAGTGATTTTCAAAACTACATCTGGAAAAAGAAAACCATGCTTTGCACTCTTGCCTCCATTTTATTTTAGTAATAATAACCAGTTCATCTTGCCATCTTCAACAATGTTAGGAGGACATGTCATTTTGATGTTTGTGGCTGTAAAGAAGTTGGAAAAAAAAAAAAACAATTCTGTCTGATAAAGTCTCACAGCTGATAGGACCTGCTTCCTACTTTCCTGTCTCCCAGCTTTATCAGTCCCACTCCCTCATGAATCCTAAATCCTGGACGCTCCTAGATACTCAGGTTTCCAAGCCATCGCCTGCTGTTCCTCCTTCCTCCTCTCTCTCCTTGCTGCATCCTGGTTCTCCTTCGAACCTCATCACCTGAATGATGCTTCCCTGCTTTCCCTCCCGCCATCTGCATTGCCTTCCTGTGATAAAATCTGGGTCGGTCTTTGTTTCTGAGTCTTTCTCATCTTAGTGGCAGAGATGGTAGCTTCTCACAATCTGCTCCCCCCTAACCAGTCCTGGCACTGAACCAAACACAGGGTCAGTGCTCAAGGGGCATTTGATGCTTGAAGAAATGGGAGCCAGGGTGAATCTGAGACCATTGGAGTTGGAGACCCCACCTCACCTTCCTTGAACTATGTATCTGTGCATCTCTACCTGCCTCATGGGTTTGCTGAGGTCCCCAGCTGATGTTTCATCTTCCAGGGGCGATGGGCCCACCAGGGAGTCCCTTGATTGGGGCATCTACCTCATTCTCTTACATCAAGTCGGATTACTTCCCTGGACTTGCTCCCCTCGCTGAACCTTTGTGCTCGGTATTTGTTCACCAAGTGTATGAGTAGTGTCGAGGATTTAATCAAGATGTATGGACTAGAGAAGAATTTACAGTATCGGCACATGTGTATGATTGGGCTGGAGCTGGAGCCATCCATCTAGCCTAAAAACTTGTCAACAAGGTGAAATGGCCTGGTGTCTTAGTTTTGCAACTTTGTAATTCTCTTTGAACAATAACCCCCATGCCCTGCAAATGCTCCATCTAGAAAATACGCTTCTCTTGGAATAGCTGTGACCTCCAGCCACAACTGTCTGAACAACAGAACACACGATGGACCCTCTATTACTCTCCCTGCTCAGGTCTGATTTGGACCCAAACAATGAGACTCAGGGAAAATACAAAGAGGGAGATGAAAGCAGAGCTCCTGAATTAAGAATGACACCATCATGACACAGAAAGCACAGTTCATCATATGAAAATGAGATAAATCATAGCCGTGTACTGTGGGTACTCCGTGGGGTTACTGTGTTCCTGGAGCTGGAGATTTCACTTCTGTTGCGGGGTGGGGGGAGGGGGTTCCTTTCAATATGCTTTCTTTTGAAGGCTCTCTTTGTCCTTAAAGATTCAGAAGGGTACATTATAACACAATGGATAGATATGGTTTGGATTCAGAGATGACCTTGAGCAAGTGGCTTAAACACCCTGAAGTCTAGATTTCTCATCTACTCATTTGACTAATAACAATACTTCTCTTTCAGAATTGCCACAGGAATCGAAAAGAATAATTCAGGAAAAACACTAAGCAAAGTACCTGGCAGGTAGAAAACACAATATTATTATAAGTATGAAATAGGAAATACACAATGAAATAATTTTTATAGTAGGAGGAAGATCAACAGTGTCATAGAATGATTCTTAGTAATGATCAAACTATTGCCAGTAAGTTTAAAATTAAAAAAAGAATAAAGCAAATCACTGACTTCCTGGATAAAAAGTAGATAATGTAGGATTCTGCAGACAAACAGACCTGGTTTTGAATCCCAGATTCTCCACATTTCAGTTTTGCCTGCTGGGAGCCATCAGGATGCCCCCTTGCTCGGATGATGAGGTCACGAGACTAAGAAAGAAATTGCAAAGCTGACTTTCTTTATCGGGGCATCCCGGGCTAGGCACCCCCTGGTATTTTTCTTGGGAGTTCTGTCCATGCTCGGAACATTGGCTCATCTCAGTAGGTCAGTCCAGTTGGAAAGAATTCCTCCTGAGATAATTCCCCCAGATCTTATAGACCAGAGGATCTGGGAAGGTGGATCACCTTCCCGGGAGCTAAGGAGGAATGAAAGGACTACACCTTCTACTAGTTACTGGGAAGTTTACCAAGAGTTCTCTGGGGGTCATGGCAAGGCCACCACCGGATAGGCTCATACTTGGGTCACATTTCTACCTCCCACTCTCCCGACCACTCCACGGAGGAGGCTCTCTTCCTTGAAGAAACCGGGCTGGAATGGGATTTAGGAATGCTAAAAACTGTGGCCAGCATAGTTGGAGATATTGACTGCTTTAGGATAATGTAGACATAGGAATTCATTATAGTAGTTGTAAGGTTAATAGGGTTTTATTGCTAAAGCAGTGCTGCTAGACTGTCTCTTAGTCCTCTTTCCTCTTTCTAAACTGTCTTAGTCCTCTTTCCTCTTTCTAAACTGTTTCTTTGTCCTCTTTCCTCTTTCCTCGTAAGAACCAGAGTAGGTTACTAGAATAAAACAGTTTCAAGCTTTAGCCCTTCCCTCTAGCTTCTACATAGTTGTACCTGATAAGAGAAATGTAACCTTTCTACTTAGGTTGATGTACTTATCATGATTGAATGAAGTATACTGAAGACATTCAAATGGTAAACATACTATTGTTAAATCTTATTACATAAAAATCTGACTTCTGTAAGGGGAATGTTTCATGGTAGATTGGGGAATGAGCTCAATGATAAGGTTGCTATGGAAGGTAGAAAACAAAAAATTGTATAGAATGATAGGTGATGTAATGATGTAATGGGGATGTCTTTTGGCTATAAATCTGTAAACCAACAACAATAAATGAGAGACTGCTCCATTACCACATCGACTCAGCTCGAGGCTGGACCCTGGCATTTGCTGACTTCTTCCCATCTTTATACTTAATTCTTAAAATGGCTTTAATAGAATCCTCCTCGTAGGGTTCATGTGAGAGTTAAAGTAACAACATACAGAAAGCACTAAGCTTAGATCCCGGCATCTGTTCAGTAAAGAGTGGTCATTAGTATGAATATCAGTTCTCTCTGGTTTCTGTTAAAAGTACAGAAGGAAGAGACTGTCCTAGAAGGAGGGCTCTGAGTTGAAGTCCTGGTATTTTTTATTAATGGGTGTTAGACATTTGCTTAATCTTTTAGAAGCCTCAATTTCCTCATCTGAGGAAAAGTCAGCATTTGGCCACGCAATGCTATGGGCACCTGTGGGTCCATCCATCCTGGGCCCTTCTGAAGAGTGTCCAGAATGCTTCTCAGGGCTTTTCACCCAAAAACCAACCAGGAGAGGTAGACACCCCCCCTTTGAGAGTTGCCCCTGTGTGTGCGTGCTGTGCATGCTCAGCTGCTAAGTCGTGTCCAATTCTTTGTGACCCCAAGAACTGTATAACCTACCAGGCGCCTCTGTCCCTGGGATTTCCCAGGCAAGAATACTGGGATGGGTTGCCATTTCCTTCTCCAGGGAATCTTCCCAACCCAGGGATCGAACCCGCATCTCCAGGCTCTCCTGCATTGGCAGGCCAGTTCTTCACCACTGAGCATCTGGAAAGTCCACCTGTGGGTGCTGGCTCTTCTGTACTGCCCGGTCGTATGGGGAAAGGGTACTTGCTGAGTAGAATCAAGCCAGCATCAGGGCATCAGAGCAGCCACGAAAGATGCATGACCCGAGGCCAAGAGGAGGAGTACCAGCATGAGGGGCATTTAATCCTGCGCAGCAGCATCTGCCCACGGGCTGGGACCAGAGGTGAGGTTGAGAGGATGTGAAGCAGGACACAAAGGGATCCGATACACTCTTTGCAGCAAGTAGCCCTGATTTGTCTCAAAGGCTTAGAATCAAAATGTTCCCTTCCTGTTCTGAAAACTTGGCTCATCTTGCCCTGAGTTGACACAGCAACAAAAACCAGGTGTTGGGTGAAAATGGCTTTCAATCAAGTAGGTGATGACAGATTTCTGAAGACATCTGGATGCTTGATGAAATTTGTATTCAGTTTGTTCTCATTTGTACACACAGTTATATACAGAGAGAAAGAGAGAAGGGGATGGCAGGAGGAGGAGGAGAGAGAGAAGGAGGGAGAAAGTAATTCCTAGCAATGTCTAGTCGGAGACCCTATGGACTAAATGTTTACATCCCTCCAAGTCCATATGTTGAATCCCCTATCCCGAAGGCAATGGTATTTGGGAGGTAATGAGATTTACATGAAGTCAAGGGGATGGAGCCCCCACAATGGGACTGCTGCTGCCAGCATGATCCCTTCCCACCACGTGAAGACACAGCAAGTGAATGCAAACCAGGAAGAGGGCGTTCGCCAAAAACCTGACCATGCTGGTACCCTGATCTCAGACCTCCAGCCTCCCAAACTGTGACAAACAAAAGTTGGTTGCTTAAGCTGCCCTGTCTATGGTATTTTCTTAGAGCAGCCTGAGCAGACTAACAGAGGGGCATCCCAGCCTCCACCTACCTCATCCTACTTCTCAGAGTTGAATTCCCACTCTGAGGCTAGTGCCCAGGTGGAGGTTTCATCTTGCAGAGATTATGGTGTAAGCGTAGGGAGGTAGAGCCGAGACACATCAGTATATTGAATTTCAACTAAATCATTACCCTAAGGTCTTTGAAATCTCTCTCATTTTGAAGCTATGAGGAACTCTCTGTGTTCTATTAGGTGGACAATTGAGTCCACCTTTGGAGCTAACCATGTTTTCGCTGTAGGAATAGCATCTTTCATGTGGGAAAACAGGAGTGCTGTCCTTTAAACTCACCCCTTGCTTCCTTGTCTCCTATGACCATGCATGCATACAGCACAGATCTGCTTCTCAAATTGAGGGTTTTAAGATACTCTGTATCCTAGCAGCTTTGTTGTTGTTCAGTCGCTGTTACGTCTGACTCTGTGACCACATGAACTGCAGCATGCCAGACTGCTCTGTCCCCCACTGTCTGTCAAAGTTTGCTCTGATTCATGTCCATTGAGTCAGTGATGCTATCTAAGCATATCATCCTCTGTCATCCCCTTCTCCTCCCGCCCTCAATCTTTCCCAGCATCAGGGTCTTTTCCAATGAGTCAGTTCTTCACATCAGGTAACCAAAATATTGGAGCTTCAGCTTCAGCATCAGTCCTTCCAATGAATACTCAGTGTTGATTTCCTTTAGGATTGACTGGTTTAATCTCCTTTCTGTCCAAGGGACTCTCAAGAGTCTTCTCCAGGACCACAATTCAAAAGCATCAATTCTTTAGTGCTCAGACTTCTTTATGGTCCAACTCTCACAATCATACATGACTACTGGAAAAGCCATAGCTTTGAACGTGGTGTCTCTACTTTCTAATACACTGCCTAGGTTTGTCACCCAGCAGCTAACTCTATGAAAATCTGCTTGTATCATGGGCAGAGCTGAGTGTCTGTCACTTTTGTTTCCTAGAGAAAGATTTCTCTAGGATTGAAAATTTTCATTTGCTTTTAGATGTGTGTGTAGAGGGGTGTCTGGGTTGCCATTTTCTCACAGGATCAGGAGCTGAGCCCCTAAAGATACAGAAATGACACGTGGGCCTGACCACCAGCTCCAGCTAACAGAGAGCCTGCAGTGAGCCGCATGAGATTGCGAATGCTCCACCCACAGTCGTAGAGGTTGATTGTCTCCAGAATGAAGATGGCCAGCAAGGTGCCTTGCATTATCTGGACCGCTGTATTTGTGCGGGATTGTCCTGCTGGAAGGCACAGCACTAGGCCAACTCTTAGGAGAATGAGGTGGGGATTCCAGGAGGGAAGGAGTGTTCTCTGGGAAGAGCAGATCTGAAAACAGATGAACAGTGTCTGCTGACAGACCCAGATCAGGAGAGAGAGGACACTTTGTCCTGTGAAGGGTCAGAGATGTACTCAGTGCCTCGCCCCACTGGTGCAGAAGGCGAAACTGACTTCTGCTTAGTGAGAGGAGCCTGGAGCAGTCACACAGCATCAACATAGGACCAGCCTCCAAGGAGAGGCATTTCCTTCAGAGCTGAAGGTGGTTTTACCCAGCACAAGTACCTCTGAATTATCATGTTCTTACCACTCAAGTCTGCAAGTAGGTTCCATTAAACATCACAGAACCGCCTGTGTTGAGGTCCAGGCACAAAAGAGAAGAGGGCTCTTCTCTCTCCCTGAAATGCACTGGTCTCAGAAAAGTTGCTGGCTCCAGAGCTGTGGTGACCAGTTGAGCATCTCCAGTGAAAACTCACCCGAGTGAGAGGTTCCACCCTAGCATGGAATGGGAGAGAGCTCCAGTAGGAAGACCCCCAGAGACCCTCACACTTACAGGAGAAGGGCAGGGGAGCAGGAGGACATCCTACCATCACTTGAGTGGGCCACAGGAGCAGCAAGGATTTGGATTTTCTTCTTTGCTTTCAAACTATTTAATTAATAGTCCAACTCAGTACATCACCAGACTGATCTCTCCTCAGAAGTTGAAATAGACAGCCAAAGATGCTTCCCGGTTATCTGATATGTGCTGTTACTGTCTTTCAAAGGAATAGGGAACAGTCAATGAAACCCTTACCTTTCTAAACTTAAGTCATGTTGTTCACCCTACCCATCTCCCTTTACCCCGTTTAATAGAGAAACTGAATCTGAGATGAGCTTTTAATTAAAAATCTCATAATAATATATACAAAATTCAGGAGATAAGGAGATTAAATATTATTTTTTTTTCATGCTCCCTATCTCTCCACATTTCCTGTTGTTTGGCAGGCACAAAGTTTATGAGAACAAAAGGAGACAAAAGAACTTTCAGCATCATAAAGGACAATATTGGAGAGGGCTGTTTTGCGCCTGTGAAGTTCTAATAGTCTTTTATATATATATATATATAAATTTATTTGGCTGTGTGGGATCTTCATTGCTCCATGTAGGATCTTTAGTTCCTGCATTCGGGATCTATCCCAGACCAGGTATGGAATCCGAGTCCCCTGTGCTGAGAGCTCAGAGTCTTAACCACAGTACCACCAGTAAAACACCAATCTGATGGTCTTTTAACTCATCAATCCAGGTCCAGACCGAGGAGTGGGCACCACCATACCTGGGGGTTTGGAGAGCCCACTCCACCCTCAGTCAGCTCAGTAAATGACAATCCACGCCAGAAGTCCAATACCCTGGAAGGGAAGGAGGGTGGTGGGAGTAATAAGGAGGTTAAAAGAACTAAGGGCCGTAATAAAGGGGAAAAGAGATTCCAGTGGGAAGAAGCTCTCCCGACAAGGAAGGGGGGTTTGTTCTTGATTCATTTTGTATTTGACAGTGACATGATTTGAGTGTGGGACCTGAGACCTCTTTCTTCCATGATAGAGGCTTTAAGATTGTGGTTGCAGGAGAAACAATAAAAATAAACTTTCAATGTTTGATTTTTATAAACAATGTCTGTTGCTTTGTTTTCAAGGGCATTTACAGGAAAAATGGTTGCCTTTTGCAGTTCTATAGAAAGTTCCAAATATTTTGAAATTCATGATGAAGAGAAGACTGAGTCCTTTAGTTTGCATTCACAGCTGAACAGTTCTTTCAGGGTCTTTCTAGAAGCTTTAGAAGTCCTGACCACAGGCCTCCTGTTGATATTTTCTGGTGTTGTCATAAGCCAATTCATGGCTGGTGTGAAGAGACTTGAAAATCTATGATAGCAATCAGATAAGACTACTGGTATAAAGAACTTACCTGGAAAGACAAGAGTAGGTTTACTAATGTTTCCATGGGGATTTGGGAGGGGCTAGTGGAAGCAATGAAGAGATGACACAGGTGAATGCTTATCATTAAATTCAGAAGGAAGTGTATTTTTTTGTTGTGTGTTTGTTTAAACCTGACCTCATTCTGAAAAGAATTTGAGGAAGTCCTTACACACAGCACCGCAAGGCAAAAATGAAAATAAATTAGAAGACTGGAGTGAAGGGAGAATAAGCTGGAATAATAAGGTGAAAACACAATTTTAAAAGAAAGTCATCAGGCAGAAAAGCATGCTGTGAAGTTCTGCATGATTCCAACTGAGCCACAGGCTGATTTCTGAGCAGGCTGAGCTCATTTTTCTACAGGTGGAAGCACAAAGGTCGCCCCCAGATTAGCATCTGGATTCATTTCCATTCAGTAAGTAAAGTTTGATGGGAACATTATTCATCTGAGTAGAGCTCTGTCCTTAGCACTCTGAGGGGAAAGCCATGTACACTCTTAAGACATTGTTTTAAAGCTGTGGTTTTCGTTTGATTTGGGAGAGGGTAAAAAAAACTTCAGAGTCAGCTTGATGGATTGTAGATGGTGTGTTCATTCACTCGTTCAATGACGTACTGAGCACCTATTACTTGTCAAAACTCATGCTAGGTGCTGGGTATAGAGGAACAGATGAGAAGCGTCATTGCCCACCTGAAGCCATGGGAAACAGACAAGCAGAAGACCAGTAACTGGGCAAATGTTGAGTGATGGTCACAGTTGCATCTGTGTGTATACAGAATGTGGCATGCTGTGAGGGGGGGCATGGCAGAAAAAGGACAGCCCTGAAGAGGGAGAAATTTGGTATTCTTTTGGCCTCTGTGGGTTTCTTGCATTCATTCATTCATTCATACACTCATCTGATCTTGAGTGGCCTCAGCCTGCAGCAGCTTGAAGCAGGATTTCAGTTCTTGGCCAGGGACTGAGGCCGGGCCACAGAAGTGAGAGTGCTGGATCCTGGCCCCTAGACCACCAGGGACAATCGCCAGTAACAAGGCCCTGGCCTGTCAACAGCATAGAAACGAATTTCCACATAGAGACAGAAGGTGAAACAAGGGACTTCCCTGGTGGTTCACCTGCCAATGCAGGGAACATGGGTTCAATCCCTTGTCCAGGAAGATCCCACATGCCTTGGAGCAACTAAGCCCATGCTCCAAAACTACTGAGCCTGTGCTCTAGAGCCCGGGAACCACAACGACTGATTCCACACACCCCAGAGCCTGCGCTCTGCAACAAGAGAAGCACGGCAGCTAGAGAAAGCCCGTGTGCAGCAACAAGACCCAGTGTCACCAAAAATAGAAAATAAAGAAAGAAAGTAGTGAAACAAGGAAAGTGTTTATTAGGGGAAGGAGTACAGTACGCGTGGCTAAACACATGGGTGGGCTCAGAGAGACAGCGGCGCCCTCGTGGTAGTTTGAGTCACTCTCATGCTGCATTTCTCCCCGGTTTCTGTTGGCCAGTAATCTGGCTTTGTCTGGTTCTGAGCCCATGTCTGGTTTATCTCAGGGCCCTCCCATGTGTGTGAATCTCTTAGCCAAGCTAGATTCTAGGGAGGAGGCCTATGGGAGGTTTCCGTCACTGACTATGATGTGATGCCCCCTCCCTTTTGACCTCCGAGCAGCATTTCTGCACATGGAAGGCTCCCTGACCTCGAGAATGAGGAATACTTGGTTTTTAATCTCTTATCTGGGCAGGGCCCAGCCTCCTGTCTCAATTGTCCTGCTATTCCTATTTTGGAGTTTCTGTCCACAGGGAATGAATTCCATCTGCTTACCCTGTTGGGGATGGGTTGAGGGGAGTGGGTAGCCCACCTACCTCCTGCCTCACATCCAAAACAGGAAGTTACAGGGCCATGTCCCCCTGAATCTTACTGTCAACAGACACGGCTTCAACCTCACATCCTTCTTTCTTACTTCCTCGTTCCTATTATACATGATTTTCAGTCACAAAGAGAGATTACTTTACTATGTCATGCATACTGTATTACAAGCCCCATGGACTGTAGGCTGCCAGGTTCCTCTGTCCATGGGATTCTCCAGGAAAGCACACTGGAGTGGGTAGCCATTCCTTTTTCCAGGGGATCTTCCCAACCCAGGGATGGAACCCCGGTCTCCTGCATTCAGGTGGATTCTTTACTGTCTGAGCCACCAGGGAAGCCCATATTACAGACACAGTCTAAGAATTATTCATATATGAATTCATTCAATTCTTACAACAATGCTTTCAAGTGGGTATTAATTTCATCATGTCCCTTTTGTGCGTGAAGAAGCTGATCTAAGAGAGGTTGAGTGACTTGCCCCAGGGTCACACAGCCAGCAAGCAGCTGAGCTGGGATTTGAACTTAGGTTGTAGAAATCCAGAACCTACTCTGTTAAGTGCAGCACTACCCCTACTTCTTAACCAAAGTATAACTATTAGCTATTAAAATGACCTCAGGCTTTAAAAGCACTTTATATATATTCAAAATATAAAAACCAAGAGGAAAGGGACAAGCCTGTCCTTCTGTTAAATAGATCTATTGTCTAGCAGCTAGCTACATAAACTCAGCCCAAGCATGACTTAGATTTTTTTCTGCATAAATCCAATGATCAAGAATAGAAGGTGAAGATGAGCGGAACTTGGCTTATTATTTAGAAGAACTTTCTAATGGTTGAAAAAGTTTAGCAAGGAAACTGTCTGCTTGAGCAATTTCTCCATCAAGGCATGCATTCAAATTGATGCTGTATCTCCCTTGTCCTGGAGTTGCAGAGAGGCTTTACACATTTTATCGTGGTTAGAGTCATGTGGCAGGTGGTTAAAAGCCTGCCTGCCAATGCAGGGGATACAGCTTTGATCCCTGGTTGAGAAGATCCCCTGGAGGACGAAATGGCAACCAGCTCCAGTATTCATTCCTGAAAAATTCCATGGGCAGAAGAGCCTGGGGGGCTATAGTCCATGGGGACACAGAGTCAGGTGAGACTGAGCACAAGCATAACCAGAGATGTTTAAGATCCCTCTCAACCTCAAAATTCCGCAAGACAGATCAGTGGGTGCTTATTACCTAGACTGTCCATCATGTAAGTCAGTGAGACATCACAGCCTCTAATATGGATTGTAACTTTCCAAAATGCCTAGCTTCCACCCTCTTTCCTATTGGGTTGTTACGAAGATAAGAAATAATGCATATAAAGTCCCAGGCACTCAGTAGGCAGGCACGATGCATCTGTCAGGTGGGGACACATCTATTATGATGTGCCAAAAAGCTCTCTCCTCTGTGTTGACCACGTAGTGAGTAGCAGTTGGTGGCCTAACCCTTCGCATAAGTGAACCCCTCTTATTTCCTACAAGAACCCTCTGAGGAAGGTTTCTTATCCCTAGGAGTGGAGGCCACGGAGGCTGAGAGATGCCCGAGGTCCCAGTCGGTGGTTGCACCCCCTCTGTCTGGTCCCAGTGCCCCTTCTCTTTCCTCTGCGAAGCCCCTCTGAATGCAAAGCCCCGAGGCAGCACCAGTCAAGCCTTCTCCAGCACGACGTGGGGTTTTTCTACAAGTGCTCCTGAGCCTCAGTGAGACCAACAGGAGGGCCTTAATTGAAAGAAAGGGCATTTGGTGGTAAGAAAAAGTTGTCATTTTGTTCCTTTGACTGTTGGCCCTTAAAAACATACACATGATTAATGAACTCCCTGAAAGCCTTCCCTCTCAAATTATTTTTTTTCCTGAACCCCACAGAAACTGATTGTTTTATAATAACTGTGGCTGTGACACAAATAACCTTTAGAAAACATCCAACACAGCTAATACCTTCTCCAAGAAGCACGACTGCTATTGTAATACCCAGCCAGGATGGGGTTTCTGGCGACATGGGACTACCCCCCTACCCTGGCTGCAAGAGGAAGACCTTTGAACGTCAGGTGGGACCCTGGCTAGGCCAGGCAAACCTATGTACTGAAGTACAACTTAAAATTATTAATATTAGATGGGCAGATTTTTTTTTTTTTGGAAAAAGGGGTTTCTGCTTTTTGAATGATTTTGCTTAATGTTCTTCAATTTTCAACCCTACAAAATGTGCAAAAGATTCTAGACTGGGATGTAGGCATGCTCGCTTCCATTGTTGACCTTGGGCAAGTCATTTGACTTATTTGAACCTCTATTTTGAAGGGAAAAGCAGAAAGAAGGAGAGAAGGGAAGGAGACAAGAGAGATAAAAGGGACAAGGATAGGAGCTGGAGGGGAAGAGGAAGAAAGAAAAGGAGAATGAAAAGGAGCCAGAGGAGGAGGAAAAGAAAGATGGAAGGAAAACTCAAAAAATTGCACATACGCCTTGGGTCCTGGGTCCAGATGTCTGGGACTCTCCGACCACTGATAAGCTTGAGCTCCCATGTCTGACTGATTGTATGACTGACACGGTGTTTTTTGTACCACATCTACTGTTGTGTACATAAGCATGCAAATGTGCCACGTCTGCTTTAAGGCACCCACATTCCTAAGTCTTGGGACCCAGGGTTCCCCAAGCTCCTTGAGGTTGAAAGTCACCTGTGGTCCAGCTAAACATTCAGCAGTCTGGTACCTATTACAGGAACCCTGGGCTATGCTTATCTTCAGGGAAGTCTTGAAAATGAGGGTGGGGAGAAATAAGGAAAACTGGTTGAGGTGATCCAGAAGGTGAAAGAAACACCAGGATGGGAAATGATGGTTTTTACTGTTGTTCAGTCGCTATGTCATGTCCAAGTCCTTGCAACCCCATGGACTGCAGCATGCCAGGCTCCTCTGTTCTTCACTCTCTCCCTGAGGTTGTTCAAATTCATGTCCATTGAGTTGGTAAGGCTATCTAGCCATCTCATCCCCAGCCACCCACTTCCCTTTTGCCTTCAATCTTTCCTGGTTTCAGAGTCTTTTCCAATGAGTCTCCAATGAGCCAAAGTGTTGGAGCTTCAGCTTCAGCATCAGTCCTTCCAATGAATACTCGGGATTGGTTTCCTTTAGGACTGACTGGTTGATCCTTTAGGATCTCCTTGCTGTCCAAGGGACTCTCAAGAGTCTTCTCCAGCACCACAGTTTGAAAGCATCAATTTTTTGGTGCTCAGCCTTCTTTATGGTCCAAATACCCGAAACTTTAGGAGAGGAGAGTGTAGGGAGACCTGCGGTCTGCTCAGCATCCAGGTGCCATCCAGGGCCCCATCCCTGGGGTCAGAAGCCCCACATAGAATGAGTCAGTTCTACCGAAGGCAGACTCCAGTAAGGCTTAATGAAGCCTATTTCCTGTGATCAAGAAATAGGAGCCATAGGAAGACTTTGGGTACTGGAAGCCCACGGGATCCTGCTCAGTATCAACAGTAAGCTTTCAATTAGCCTGCATTGCATGAATGAATGAATGCAACATGTCTGGGTAGATAAAATTCTGTGCACTGAAGACCTAAAACAGGACTTGGCAAACTTTATAGCATGAAAATCCAGATAAGAAATATTTTAGGCTCTGCAAGCCATATGGTCTATGTCACAGCATTCAACTCTGCCACAGACAATACAGATATGAATGGGCATGGCTGGATGCCAACAACACTATTCACAAGATAGGCTGTGGGTTGGAGTTCATCCAAGGGCCGTGATCACTGAACTCCTGGCCTACAGAAATTCTCTTTTTAATTTGGACAAACAATTTATTTGCGTTTGATGTTTTTTACAGTGTCAACCAAGTATTTTGCTGAATTCTATAAAGTCTACAAGGATGACCAGATAAAGGGTTGATTTATTTAAACTTTTGTAAAATGAAGACAAGGGCCACCAGCTTCATCTCTTGATTTGGTCTCTGACACTCCCAACTGAAAGAAAGTGGTATCAGTCTGCTTAGCCCAGATTGAGATGTCAGCTTGCCTGGCAGACATGGCCCTGGTTCACCCTTCCAGCTCTTAGCTCTCCTCTTGGCTCAGGAAGCAACTCTAGGCCAAGGTTCCAGTTCAGAGAAGCCAAACCTCCTTTCTGGAGCAGTCGAACTCCACTCCCACACACAAACACTCCCAGCCATTGGAGGAGAGCTTAGGTAAACTGTGGTTAAAAGAGAGGCTGAGAGCAAATATAAAATGCTGGGAGGGTGCCTGACACCCTGGAGGAAATCTGTCCACGTCCTTTTTCTTCTGCTTCCCATCGTCAGCTGGAGGCACGCATTGCCTGTCCAGAAGACGCTCTGATTGGAGAGAAGTCATGGCTGTTAGGCAAGGTTTCTTGGCTTCCCTGGGAAGGTGACAGAAATGTAACAAGCTCACAGCTCGCACCTTCTTGTCCAACTGTTCCCACCAGATTGGCTTCTTTCTCACTTTGAGCAATTGCCCAGGCGAGCTGCTCAGGACAAAGACACACCTCTGTGCTTTGGTGCAAACAGCTTCCATCGTATCCCTACAGTCTCATATGTCACTTGTCACTTGTTACATTTCTCATGGAGCCCTTTCACCTACCCTAGTGTTTCCCAGTTCCGAATCTGTGCAGATCTGTGAAGTTTTCACCAGTCCGAGGTGGAACAAGAAAAAGAAAGCCTCTTGAGAGCCCTGCCCTGTTAGTATTAGAAGCGCATCCTCTGTGAGTCCAGTACTTGTCTTTCAGAGCACTTGTCAAAATATTTAATCATAGATTCCACGTATGTGTGCTTATTTAATATCTGTCTCCCTAAAAGCCCAGATTTTCCCTGAGGAAAGGACTTTGTCTTGCTCACTTCTGTAGGTCTAACAGGAGGAATGATTTTCAAAATACATCACAGCTGGTGTTACATGCAGGTCCTGCCAGTCAGAGCCAATGATGGTCAGTACACTGCACCAGTGGGTTACAGCTGATGACTAGCCCTGCCTAAACTCAAGCACAGTGCCTGATTAGTTAGCATTTTTGAGTAATGAATGAATGAATATAGTATATTTTTCAAAAAAGAAAATAGTCAATTTTAAGAACTGAGCTTTGTTTGTTCCAAGAATATGTCCTTCCCACACTCTAGAAATCAGAATACCTTAAAAAAAATTATGATGGTAGCCTATAGTAGAGGTTTCATTTTCTTTTAACAGCTTATTTAACAAAAAAAATTTTTTTTAATTGGCAAACCATGTCCCCAGATTATTTTGAAATATTGAAACTTCACCAAATTCAGGATTCTGGGAACATCTGTCCTATGTTATACTTTTATCATTATGATGATGATAAAGAAAATACAATCCTTGTACCATGAAAGTCATCTTTTTAAAATGTTCCATTCAGTGGTTTTTAGCATAGTCATAGAATTGTGCAACTACCACCATTATTTAATTCTAGAAAATTGCCCCCAGCATCAAAGAAACTTGGTACCTATTGGCAGTCAGTCCTGATTTATCCTCCCATCTCCCATCTCCTGACAATCACTAATCTGCTTTCTGGCACTATAGATTTGTCTATTCTGGGCATTGCATATAAATGGTATCACAAAATATGTGGCCTTGTGTGTCTGCCTTTTTCAGTTGGCATCATTTTTTCAAGGTCCATCTATATTGAACAACTACCTCATTCCTATCTATAGCTGCATATCACTCCTTTGAATATGCCACATTTGTTTATCCATTCACTAATTGAGATTTTCCACTTTTGGCTGTTATGAAAAATACTGCTATAAACATCCATGTACAAATATTTGTTTGAACACTTGTTTAAATTCTTTTGAATATATATACTTAAGTGTAGATTGCCGGGGTCATATGATAACTGTATATTTAGCTAGCTGAAGAATTACCAAACTGTCTCACAAAGTAGATGTAACAGTTTGCATTTGCACTAGCAATACGTGAGGGTTCCAGTTTCTCTACATCCTTAACAGTGTTTGTGATTGCACTCTAGCTGTCTTGGTCAGTTTCAACTTCTATAATAAAAATACCAGATACTGGATGACTTAAGAATTGTTCATTTCTCACGGTTCTAATGGCTGTGAAGTCCAGGGTCAAACTCTAGCAGATTCAGTTCTGGGGAGGGCGCTCTTCCTGGTGTGTGAATGGTCGTCTCCTGCTTTGTCCTCATGGGGAAGAGGGAGATGGTAAGAAGGGACACGAACCACATTCGTGGGGACTCCATCCTAATTTCCTCCCAAAGACCTCACCTCCGAATGGCATCACACTGAGGACAGCACTTCAACATAGAAAAACAAACATTTAGTCCATTATACCATTATAGCGGGTGTGAAGTGGAATCTCATTTCCCTAGTGGCTGATGATGTTAAGCGTCTTTTCACATGTTTATTTGCATTTTCATATCTTCTTGTAGAACAATTTAAATCCCTTGCCCATTTTAAATCTCCTTATTGTTGAGTTGTCAGAGTTCTTTGATGTGTGTTTTCTTCCTCTCAATGGGTTGTCTTTTTAACCTTCTTGACACTGTCCTTTGCACATAAGTTTTTAATTTTAATGAAGTCTAGTATATCCATTGCTTTAATTCTCTCATTGTCCTTTGGTGTTATATTAAGAAACCAGGATCACAAAGATTTACATCTGTATTTTCTTCTAAAAGTTTTATAGTTTAGCTCTTCATTTTGACCAATGATTTATTTTGTCTATGATCCATTTTGACTAGTTTGATTGGTTTGAACTTTGACCAGTCAATCCAGTCAATCCTAAAGGAAATCAATCCTGAATATTCATTGAAAGGACTGATGCTGAAGCTGAAATTCCAATACTTTGGCCACCTCATGCGAAGAACTGGTTTGGAAAAAACCCCGATGCTGGGCAAGATTGAAGGCAGGAGGAGAAGGGGACGACAGAGGATGAGGTGTTGGATGGCATCACTGACTTGATGGACATGAATTTGAGTAAGCTCTGGGAGTTGGTGTTGGACAGGGAGGCCTGGAGTGCTGCAATCCATGGGTTCCCAAAGAGTTGTACACGACTGAGTGACTGAACTGATCTAATGATCCATTTTTTGGTAATTTTTATGTCTGATGTGAGGTAGGGGTCCAAATTCATTCTTTTGTATAAGATAAGAAGTTGTCTTATCACCATTCCTTTTTAGAAAATGTTTTTATCCCATTTAATTGTCTTGACATTCTTTGTAACAATCAATTAACCATAAATGGATGAGCTTATTTCTGTACTCTCAGTTCTGCTCTATTGATCTGTATGTGGTAATACCACATAATCTTAATTACTGTAGACATCTAGAGAGTTTTGAAATTAGGAAGAGTGAGTCCTTCAACTTTGTTCATTTTCAGAATTGTTTTGTATTTCCATGGGAATTTTAGGATCAGCACATTAACTTCTACTCTACGCTGTCTTGCTGAGATTTGAAACAATTCTGAATGTCTTTGAACAAGGATAATTATTCAGGTCAGGACCTGGAGGAAGCATATGATGGGGAATGACCAGAACCTTCAACTTGTTTCAAGACCATTTCTTTCCCTGGCAAAACTACAGAAAGCATTGAGAATCCTAAGTAGATGACTTGCAGGTAGTTAGGCTATACCAATTATTATTCCCACCCCTTTTCAAAGCTCTATACTTTAATAGCCTCCCTTACAGCTAAAAGTGGTAGTGAGAAATGGTGCTGGCCAATAGCATTTTAAGGGAAGACTGCTGGGGATCTCTGAAGAAGTTTTTACTGTCCTAAAGAAAGAGACATGACCATTTGGAATTGCTTCTGCTCCTTTTTTGTTGCCTTAAGTATGATGTGATGCCTGGAGCTGTGTCAGCCACTTTGCAACCATTAAGTGACAAGCATGAAAATGAAAAGACCAATGGTAAAAGAGCCTGTATCTCTGATTATTTGTTTGAGTGACAAAGCCCATGTTAGCAAGTTCCTACCTCTCAGTTCATTCAAGTCCAACTCTTTGCGACCCCATGAGCTGCAGCACACCAGGCCTCCCTGTCCATCACCAACTCCCTGACTCCACCCAAACCCATGCCCATCGAGTCGATGATGCCATCCAACCATCTCATCTTCTGTCGTCCCCTTCTCCCCCTGCTCCCAATCTTTCCCAGCATCAGGGTCTTTTCCAACGAGTCAGCTCTTTGCATCAGGTGGCCCAAGTATTACAGTTTCAGCTTCAACATCAGTCCTTCCAATGAACACCCAGGACTGATCTCCTTTAGGATGGACTGATCTGTGATTTCTAGAGGAAGGATAAGAGGTGGCATCATAGGTGTGTCCCCCAGGACTCTGCAGTTGCTGGTGCAAAGAAAGGATTCAGCAAATCCTATAAATGACACTTTCCACTTCCTACAGCTCTGGTACTTGATTGAAACTCCCTGACTTTCCCATGCATTGAGAGGTAAAAACCTGCCCAAAGTAACTGGGAGTTAGTGGCAGAGCTGGAAACAAAACCTTTCTCATTAGTCATGACTGTCCTTCCTAAGCTGTATTCTTCTCTGGGTTCTGGCAAGCAGCATCATTCTTAATGTGCAGCTACATCCTCCCAAGGTCCCAGAGTACTTCACTTCCTTCCAGGAGAATGCAAGACAGTTATGGGGAAGGGAGGAGATAATAAATTCACAGAGCATCCACGTTCAAAGACATCCTCAAATCCTCCCAACTTGGGCGTGTAAGCTGATGCAGCCAACTTTGCAGAGCTCTTTGGCAGCTCTAATAAAGCATGTGCATAAGCGATTCCCAGTCATCATTCGTGGGGGGGCCCTCCAGAGAAACACGCCCGGGTGGGCATGGAAGACACGCACGTAGACATTCACGGCCACAGGTTTATATAAGCAAACACATTGAAAACTCCCCAGATGACCTGCCAAAGGGTCCGTATAGAGGCGGTGTGGTCCTGCAGGGCAGTAGGAAAGCACACAGAAGACAAAACAAATGCACTGGCACTCAAATGGGAGCACGGGCACGGCTCAACCTGCACTGCAGAGAGAATAAAGCCGGGGACAGAAGGCCCCAAAGGCTAAGGTGGTGCTTTAGCCTGCCCTGGCTGCCATACAAAATGCCATCGGCTGGGTGGCTGAAGCGGCAGAAATGGGTTTTCTGGCAGCTCTGGAAGCTGGAGTTCTGAGATCAGGGAGACAGCACAGTCGGGTTCTGGTGCACACTCACCTTCCGGCTTGCAGAGTGGCCTCCTTCTCCCTGTATCCTCATGTGGCCTTTCCTGGGCACTAACCCCATCAGACCAGCGCCTGCCCTCAGGACCTAGCCACCTCCCAAAGGCCCCATCTCCAAACACTGAGAATTAGGGCATCAGCATATGAATGTGAGGGAGTTACAAAGAATCGGGGAGGGGGGTCGGCTTCCCAGGTGGCACTTGTGGTAAAGAATCCACCTGCCAATGCAGGAGATACAAGAGACACAGATTCAACCCCTGGGTTGGGAAGATCCCCTGGAGGAGGGCACAGCAACCCACTCCAGCATTCTTGCCTGGAGAATCCCATGGACAGAGGAGCCTGGTGGGCTATAGCCCGCAGGGTCACGAAGAGTCAGACACGACTGAAGCGACTTAGCACGCACGTCCGAATCACCAGTTCCCAACAAGTGCCGATTCCTGGCCCCCGACCTGGCATGAGGGCTCAGATTTGCAGGTCTGCAGCCACCTCACCCACTAACCATAGATGAGGCCTTCTCACTCCCAGCTGCGTGCTCCCCTCGACACCATGCAGTCTTCAGAAGCCTTCCCCATCCCTTGCCGCCACACTGTTACAGAATGTGCAGCATTAATGACTTCCCTCCACAGGGCTGCTTGCCCCTCTTCCCTATCCCACTCTTCTTGTCCAGGATATATAACTGGGAAAATGTCTTTTCTTACCACTACCTCTCTCTCTCTCTCAATCCTGGGAAGGAGTTTTTCTTGGTCTCTTAGGTGTGCCTATGAGTCCTTGCACCTTCTCTCAAGAGCTGTTTGCATGTGTATCCATTTAGTCTACAGATGTTTACTGAGCACCTACTATGTGCCAGATACTATACCCGTCCTGGGGGATTCAGAAATCAGCTCTAACAGTGTTTAGAGGTGTATAGATATAAAACCCTTACTGTGTACCAGTGTTCCAAGTTCTATACTGTACTGTAATCTTTTAACCCTCGCATTATCATCCCCATTTTATAGGTTAAAAAAGAAAAACAGGCGAAGAGGTTTATATCAACTTCTCAAGGTCACTCAGGTAGCAAATGGCGGAGCCAAGGTTCAGTCTCAGGGAGTCTGGCTCCAGAGTTCAGCCATGATAAGATATCCATCCTCAGATAGGTAAGCAGACAGACAAGGCACTATGATGAGCTAGGGGACCCAAAGCTCAGGAGGCTTTGAGAACCCAGAGAAGGAAGTGTTCGTGGAAGGCTCCCTGGCTGACAGAGGATGAGATGGTTGGATGGCATCACCGACTCAATGGACATGAGTTTGAGCAAACTCTGGGAGTTGGTGATGGACAGGGAAGTCTGGTATGCCACAGTCCATGGGGTCGCAAAGAGTCAGACAAGACTGAACAACTGAACTGCCTGGAGGAAGGGACATTTGAACTGAGTCATGAGGATGACTAGATTTTTGCAAAATTGGACAGATGCTCTTCAGACAAAGAAAAGACCCAGGGTGTGAGAGAATAAGTACATTCAGGTTTCATGAGTGAGGACAAGAAGGATTGAGAGAGAGAGAACTTGCAATTGATCCACTTATAAATCCTTGACAGTTAAAAAAAAATAAGGCAGCATAGTATATTTTAGTGACCATGCCATGTTTTGGATCCAAGAAATGCTTGGGCTTAAATCTCGGCCCCAAAGCTTCTTGGCTATATGAACATGGATCTCCTGATGTCTCATGGTCCCATCTGTAAAATGGGCATAATGATGTTCCTGCCTCACAGAGCTGGGGTCGGAATTATATGAGTTAATGTATGTGAGGTTCTTAGAACAGTGTTTGCGAGTGGTGACTGCTCTTTATCATCATCATCACCATCATTTGTTCACTCATTTGTTTGGCGTCTTTATTGTGTTCAGGGCCACGTGAGGGAGGACAGTTATGGAAGGCAAGTCCTGAATCTCATGTTTAGAACAACTGCCACTAGAAAGTGAACCCAAGGCTAGTGAGGGGAGGGACGCGCTTCCAGTCTGTCATTTGCAAGAAGGCGAAACATCGCACACGTCCATTTTTGATGACAGCAAGGCCACTGCTGAAAGACAAGGACTTCTATTAACCAGGAGCACAAAGGCACGGGGCATACTAACATTTGACTTTGCAGGAGGAGAGACCAGGGCGCTGAGACCAGGATCTCAGAGACAGATCCATCCTTAGAAGACCCTAGGGAGGATCATGTCAGTAGAGAACTGCTCCACGGGGCCCCCTTCAGCGGGTGACCCTGGAGTCCCCAGGAGGGACCCTGACAAGGGTCGTCTCAGCATTATCATCTATGCTATTTTGGACAATCAAGTCCTAACTTACATTCTAGCATATTTTACTGTCAGTCGGCTCTTGCATCTAATACTTTGTTTGAACCTCACCATACCCATGTGAGTGAGCAGATGCTGGTCTTATTTTTCTCATTCTGATTTATTTGTAAACTGGGTACCAGTTATGCGACCTGCTTAGTGATGAGCTGGAATCGTGATCAAGGCTCTCCAACCTTCAGACTGAAAATCTTTTTAGTATAAATACATTGTTTCATCTCTCCAGTTTTTTCCAAAGTACAGACAAAAATCAGGCTGGTTGGTGTTCAGCTTAAAGAAAATTCACAGTCCACACTGCTGCTGCTAGCTGGCCGATTTGCAGGTGCTGCAGCCCGAGCACCCCCTACTCAGGAAGCTGTGTGGACAGAGGAGCTTGGGTGGAACCTATGGGCTCCCAGGCTTTGGAATTTGATGTGTTAACAAAGTTCCAAAGAATATTTTAAAGACGAACTTAGGGTGGCCAATTTTGTGTTTGGACATATATCAAGTAGAATTTAGAAAAATATAAATGTATACAACTTTGTAATATTCTAGTCTATGACTTCATATTCCATTCTATTAATATATATAACTTAATACAGTTAATAATGGGGGCTTGCCTAGTGGCTCAATGGTAAAGAATCTACTCAAAGAAGGAGTAACAGGAAATGTGGGTTCAGTTCCTGGGCCTAGATGATCCCCTGGGTGAGGGCATGGCAACCCACTCCACTATTCTTGCCTGGAGAATTCCATGGACAGAGGAATTTGGTAGACTACAGTCCACGGGGTCAAAAAAGTCAGACATGACTGAGCGACTTAGCATGCATGTATAGTTAATAATACTCTGTTGTATATTTGAAACTTGCTAAAAGAGTAATCTTACAAGTTATCACAAGAAAAAATATATAATTTGGTGGTGATGGATGTTACCTAGACTTATTATAGTGATCATTTTACAATGTGTACAAATAGCAAATCATCCTTTTGTATGCTTGAAACTAACATAATGTTATACATCAGTATCGTATATCCCAGTAAAGAAACATAAATATTTCAAACAAACAAAAACAGAAAGTTCTCCTTACCCTTTCCCCTCCCCAAAAGAGACAGATTCAAACATATCACTGCATGGTTTTGTAGTTCTTTTCTAAGTCCTTAAACACACATAAATCTGTATATGTAGATACAGGAGGTAATAATATAAGCATGGTTCTGAAAACTGCTGTTTTCACTTAAAATATTTCTTAGCAATAGTTCTGCATAGTGTCTGACTCTTCCTAAATGGATAAACAGATTTTCCTGGACATGCCATGAATTGTTTTAACCACTTCCCTTCTCATGGGCTTTTAGGTCATTTGCCCTTTTCAACGTTAAAAATAAATTTCCAGTTAATATTCTAGAAGTAACATATTTGTGCCCAAGAAAGAATTTTTATTGAAGACTTTTTTCAGAGAAGTAGAACTCTAGGGCCAAATTAAATTTTGATAGCTGTAGTCAAATTTGTTTTAAAAATGTCTTTACCAGTTCATCTCCCATCAACATTGTATGAAAGTGCCCGTTTATACACATCTTCCCAGCCCAGGATTTTCAATCTTTAATCTTTGCCAAACCAAGAGATTAAAAAAAAAAACAAAAAGTTAACTCTGCTTCATTTGACTGTCTTTAGCAGTTGGAGAAGCTGAGAACTTTCTCATGTGTTTCGTGTGTTTTTATGTGTTTCTTCTGTGACTTGCCTATTTTTTTAATATACTTCTTGATTTTTTTAATGATTAAAAATATTCCTTATATGTTCTAGACGTTATGATAGTTTCATGTGAACAGTGTAGGGACTCAGCAATATATATACATGTATTATAAAAAAATACAACAATTTTACAGTACAAAAATGTATTATAAAAAAATACTAAAAAGTTTGTATTATAGATTGGCAAAGAATCTGCCTGCAGTTCAGGAGAACTGGGTTCAATCCCTGGATCAGGAAATTCCCCTGGAGAAGGACATGACAACCCACCCCAGTATTCTTGCCTGGGAAATTCCATGGACAGAGGAGCCTGACAGGCTATAGTTCACGGAGTCACAGGAGTCAGACACAACTTAGCAACTAAACTATCACCACAGAATATGAGAGTGATATCCAGTCTGAGGCAAGATAAGAGGCAAGAAGTCAGATCCTGAACACCCCCATGTGTCATACTAAAGATTTCAGATTGTAACTTAGAAGTACTGGAGTAGAAAGCATTCCGCTTTTTAGTTTTGAATCTAAACACTATACTCAATTAGCATGCTTTATGGATTTTTGCTACCCAGCATCTAATCAGTATGGCTTACAAGAGCCGATCTTCACAATACCTTCATGTTAAGGAAATATGGAATGCTAGCTAGTCTTTGTTGTAGTACTGAAGCCTAAACAAAGGAATTAAGAAGAGTCTATTTTTGTCCCATATTATACTAGGTTGCCCAGCTGTGCACTCAGAGTACCCCAGAACTTCTCCTTTATATAACATGCATCATAATATTAAACAGATAAATACAGTTGCAATTTAATGACTGCTTCCCTCTTCTGAAGGACTGGATGAGGGGGCAATGGATTTCATGACCTTTCATCCTTAGCATTTCCAATGACTGGACAAATTCTAACTGCCTATATTAAATCCCTTCCTGCTCAGAACACCTGGGGGAGTTTCTCTTTTCCTGAAACAGGAAACCCTAACTCTTTCCGTATTTGGTACAGGAATGGATCCAAGAAATAGAACATTTGATGTGGGCTGGATCTGAAGGTACTAAATCTCTCATCTCCAGTGGAAAATTGAATGTTGGAAGTGCTTGGCAAATGTTGGCTGTTGGACAAGGCAGTGCAAGATGTACTCAGGGGACCATTAGCTGGTTTCTGAGCAAGAATGAAAGGCAACAGAGAGACTCCAGAAATGTGGAACTTTGAGGATCACCAAAGCTGACTGATTCTAGACTCCAGATGGTAGAAAATAGGAATTAAAAAGACTTTTGTCTAAATAAGCAAACAAAACTTGCAGCAAAGACCAGACTAAAAATATGATCTTCCCACTTAACCCTGATAGCCTCACGTACCATAAAGTTGAGAGAGAAGGGTATAGAGATGGGGAAGCTAAGAGATAAAGTAGGTTTGAAAATACACCCAAGAGAGATGTTTGAGTATCATTATTGGCTCACTGAACCACCTAGAAGCAAAAAGATCGGACATCTAATAAGGCTTAGGGAGGATTGTATTACCAAGGAAGCCATCATTTCAGACTAAAAAAATCCCTGATGATTTAAACTTAAGACAACTCTTTGCCCTCCAACCTTCCATAAGCAAATATCAGGCTCCAGAAACTTACATTCCTCAAGCAGAGCTGCTCCCCAACACACATCATTGCTGTTCAGTTACTCAGTTGTGTCCTACTCTTTGCAACTCCATGGACGGCAGCACGCCAGGCTTCTCTGTCCTTCACTATCTTCTGGAGTTTGCTCAAACTTGTGTCCATTGAGTCAATGATGCTATCCAACCACCTCATTCTCTGTCTCCTGCTTCTCCTCCTGCCCTCAATATTTCCCAGCATTAGTGTCTTTTCCAATGAGTCAGCTCTTTGCATCAGGTAGCCACAGTAAATATTGGAGTTTCAGCTTCAGCGTCAGTGCTTCCAATGAATATTCAGGGTTGATTTCCTTCAGGACTGACTGGTTTTGTCTCCTTGCTGTCCAAAGGATCTCAAGAGTCTTCTCCAGCACCATAATTTGAAAGCACTAATTCTTCAGTGCTCAGCTTTCTTTATAGTTCAACTCTTACATCCATACATGACTACCGGAAAAACCATAGCTTTAATTATATGGACCTTTGTCAGCGAAGTCATGTCTCTGCTATTATGTGCCTTCTTTCCTTTCCCCTCCTGTTGTGACTGGGAGACTCTACTGGAATTTCTCTTCCTGCTCCACCATCGTACATCAGGAGAAAGAGATAATTTGTAATTGTAGTTTGTAAGTCCCAAGATTCCTAATAGCCATTGTGGTCCTCAAAAGCCTTTCTCTCTTTCATACCTGCAGGTTAATACCAGGATGATCTTAAGAATCGAGGGCTTAAAATGCCAGTTCGTCCATTAGCCTGGGTCCCTGAATGACCTTGTGGAGCAAAGCCCTCTGTTGACTCACTTTATGGTGATGTCATAGAGATGTACCTCTTTAATGTGTTGGGTTGCTCAGAGTATGGAGTTGTTTGTTATAGCATCTTGAGTTAACTACCCTGACTAATATGTTGTGTGACTATTTCAAGCTACACAGTAACTCAAAGAAAAACAAACAAACAAACAAAACAGGCCCGGAGCCCAGGTCTCTTGATCCCTAGTCCAGTAAGTTTTCAACTTTTGGAATATGTCTTGTGCTGCCTCTAAAATGACAAGTCTCTCCCCGAGGCCCCACCTTTATTCACTAGAATAATGATACGGTCCCATTGTTTTTCCGGTGGCCAATCTTGTTGAGGTTAGCAAGCATGATGGAGGCATCATCTGCTGACCCAATTTCTCTCCCTTGACTGTGCTGAGGGATTTTATGAAGGTCTGTAACTACACAATCACCCTCCTCCTTTATGAGCTCAGACAACATTTCCCCCCGTTTATTACATTTACTATCCTTGCTTGCCAAGGCACTTTTATGACTGTGGGAACGATTGCCTCACTCTTGAGAAACTCAGGAATATCCCTCGGTGCTTCATATAACTTGTCACAATATTTTTAACAGCAATCCTTCTTGTGTTTTTTCTGTGAGAGCCTCTCCCCTGCATCTCCCTTGATGACACTGTGAGGGGCTGGAGTGCTCTGACAGCAGAATCATCCTTCTTTGCAACAACAGCAGCTATCTCCCAAGGCTCTGCCCAGAGCCGGCTTCTCCATTCTCTTAAATCCACTACCCATGGTCTCTTGGTGAATCTAAAGGCTTGAGGTTAGAGTTTGAAGGTTTGGGGTTTTCTTGGGATGGGTAGAGAAAAGAAACAGACCATTCTGAAATCCAAGCTCAGAGAAGCAAAGACCAATATGCAGCTTTATACAATACAGAGGTTACCAGCAATGATAGCACTAAGAGCAAACATTTGTTTACAAAGCAATTTCATAGGTAATCCATTTTTACCTGGTACAGATTTGGGGCAAGGGAGGCATTACAATTCAGTCCATGATCTCTGAGATTCAGGTGTTTTTGGCCCACCCTGGGAAGATTCTGCCACCCTCATCATCACCCTATTTTTTTTACTGATGTCTTTGTTTATCTATTGTTCTCCCATGATATCCTAAGCTTATCTCTCTTGCAATATTTATCTGTTTGGAGAACAGAACAGCCATCCATCTCTGCATGCTGGACTTTTTAGTGGGTGCCCGGCACACAGCAAGCAATCAATGTTCATTAATCCAGCACTGATTGAGCACCTACTATATACCAGCAACTGTGCTAGGCTCTAGTGATACAAGGGTAATAGATACACACAGAGCACCTGATCTCAGGTATGATTCAGTCAGGGAGATTAAACAGGAAAGATGGTAAGAAAAAAAGAGGAGAATGCTTGAGAGTGACTGCTGTCCAGGAGACAGTGAGATGGTATGGTCAAGAGGTGATGGGGCTGGGATGAAAACTCATGGTCCAGGGGCCTCTTGAAAGGAAGACATGTGAACTGCAATATGAGTGAAGAGACGAAGGGGCCAGGAAAGATCTGGATGAGGAAGAACCCAGGCAGAGGGACAGCCGAGTGTTTGATGCAGTGTTGTTGCAGTTTGACCACTCAGTCATGTCCAACTCTTTGTGACCCCATGGACTGCAGCACGCCAGGTTTCCCTGTCCTTCACCACTTCCCAGAGTTTTCTCAGATTCATGTCTATTGAGTAGGTGATGCTATCCAGCTGTCTCATCCTGTCACCCCCTTCTCCTCCTGCTCTCAATCTTTCCCAGCACCATGGTCTTTTCCAATGAGTCAGCTCTTCACATCAGGTGGCCAAAATGTTAGAGCTTCAGCTTCAGCATCAGTACTTCTAATGAATATTCAGGGTTGATTTGATGCATTAGGGGAACAAGAAGGACAACGGAATTGCCATATGGGAAAGAGTGGAGGGCAGAGGAGCAGCCAGTGAAATTATAAGGGCAGCCAGGATGGACCAAGGTGGGGACTGGGTGGGTTCACTCTGAGAGCCATGGGAATTCCTGTAGGGGTCAAGCACGGAACACCATGATTTATTCCACTTGCTGGGGGAAGATCCCTCCAGACTGCTGGGCAGAGGACAGGTGGCAGGCTGAGTGGCTGTAAGAAGGAATTTTCTGCTCCCAGCAGGGGCGAGGGTTTGGACCATGGCAGAGGGGTGGGGCTGGTTGTGCTTTTGAAGATAGCTTTGAAAGGAGCGCAGTTTACCTGTTGAAGTGGAGATAATCCAACCCCTAAATATCTGTGACATTGTAAAATCGTCTGTTAATGTCCAAAGCGCTTTCCATTTGTTATCTCAGCCTTGCATTCATAAAACGTGTATGGACCATCCCATAGGCTAGGCACTAGGAAGAGAAAGCATCTTGATTTCAATACTTGGAAAGCTCAAAGACAGGAATATAAAGCCAGAGTGTCAGACTGGGGACAGAATACAAGTCTAAATGCCACATCTGGGCAACTTCTATTACGCTCAACCATGCTCCCTCCCATGGTGTCCAGGGAGGCAAGAATTCCCAGGGCTTTCTCTCTCCTTCAAAGAACTACAAATAATAATCACAGCTGATATTTCTTGAACAGTTACTGTGTCCTGGGCTCAGTAATGGACATCGTCTCGTTTAACTCTTGACAATCCTGTGAGATAGAGGATAGGACCAAGGCTCAGCCCAAATAATAAGAACGGCTCAGAGTGTTTGCAAGGATTAGTAAGTTTAGAGCCAGGCTTTAAGACCCAGTTCTTTTGGACTCTACCACCATGCTTTTCTGTCTCTGGCAAGGCATAAGAAACCCGTTTTATTCTTTAGAGTTCACGGATCTTCTTCTGAAGCCGTATCGACTCCGGTAGGATTCGGAATAACTGTGGGCCAGTGCGGGCTTACAACCAAATGGCCCGAGACACAAGGAGGCCCCATGCGGACGTGATGTCTGCTGAGACCCCCTCCTGGTCAGCCACCGTGTTTTCTGGAAGGAGAGCAGCAAAACAGAATTCACCCTTGTGGGTCAACTTCGAAAAAGCACCTCAAAGCCCCTGAAAATATATCCCAGGCAGATCTTTTCAGACTGACATAGAACCACCCCCAGAACGTTATTGAAAACATTGCCAATAAAAGTGATGAACCACTTTTGCAAGTGACCCAAGACTAAAACTTTTTTTTTCTTTCTTTGCCTCACACGACATCCCCTTCATCTGTCTTATATTGTAATCAGATACAACCTTGATAGAATGAAAGCAGAGGTCACACTGAACAAACTGGCACTTTACGTGCTCTGAAAAAGGCTCCTTTGTAACAGGGAAATTATAGCATTTCTATAGAGGGATTTTTCTTAAAAGGACAGGCTGCTTTGTTCAAGTGGTGCTGATTTCAGCGCTCCGAGGAGAGAGCCGTTTCAGACTGTCGGCCTCCTAAAATGTGTGGGGTTCTTTTTGTTTGTAGAAACCTGCATATATTACAGGGAATATATTAAAATAGAAATTATAAGCCTTTTCTAGGCAATGTTTTGATGGCCCAGAGACATCAGGCCAAAATGCAAAATGGTCCCCACTTGACATTTGGCTTATATATATAGTATCAGATGTCATAGGAGCAGATACAGAATATGGTTCATGGATCTCTGTGGGGCCTGAGTTATATGCTTTGTCCACACACATGTTGCTTCTCTTGGGACAGGAGCTGACATTTGCAAGCCGTGGTATTTCAGATCATAGAATTCAACTTGCATTTAAAAGGGAAAACGGCAACAAGACAAAACTCCTGTGTCTAGGCAATGTACAAGAATAAAGGAAGTATAGCTTGGACTCGTGTTGCCCTGTAACAGCAGGAGCCTGGCCAAACTTGGGAAATCCTATTGCAAAGCAGAGTGTGAAAGTCTGAAATGTGTTTGAGCTAAGAAACAAGGCTCTGTGTCAATTGAAATGCCAGGCGTGTCATGTCTCAACATGCGACGTTATCAAAAATTAAGCAAAGTGTTTCATTTTCCCAGTGTCGATTTTAACACTTAACAATATTTTTGGCATTGTAATTACTGTTTTCATTCCATTAGGCCTTCTGTGAGCAGGAATGTTTTGTCTACAACTCTAATAATCATTTATATTTTGTAGGAGCAGATGTATTGCTTCATTAAATCTGATTGTTTATAGCTAATCATAAAAGTTTTACCAAATCCACTAAAGCCCACATTCAGGTTCTAAGTGTTTGTTTCTCTCCCCCCTTAATTATGTCATGAATGAAATCAGTATTGCTGTTTTTCATGAAAGAGCTATATTTGTGGTGGGCTGAAATGAGACCTAATCTTCTCTCCCAGGTAATAAAAAAGGGAATTTCAGTGTGATATTCTTTAATTTCATGCACAATGAATGCTTTTTAATCCAAGTCTGGGCAGGAAGGGCTGCCTTCCCCACTGGCATCATAAGGCCATTGTATCACTTTCCAAGAAATAGAGTGTGTTTAGTCGCTCAGTCATGTCCGACTCTGCAACCCTGTGGACTGTAGCCCACTAGGCTCCTCTGTCCATGGGATTCTCCAGGCAAGAATACTGGGATGAGCTGTCATGCCCTTTTCCAGGGGGTAGTTTTCCCGGGATTGAACCCAGGTCTCCTGCATTGCAGGTGGATTCTTTACCAGCTGAGCTACCAGGGAAGCCCAGAACATGTTATGATGAACACCAATAATGAATGAAAAGACGGAAGTTCACAGTGGTCAAGGAACTTCTCCAAAGTTTCATAGCTTCTTGGCAAAGAACTGGAACTTAGATGGCTACTTAACCAGGAGTGGTTCAACCTGGATTTTATGCAGGAATTCCCTGGAGGGCTTGTTAAGGCAGATTACCAGCCCCACCCTCTGAATTTCTGATTCTGTAGATTTGGAGTGGGGCCTGGAGGGTCTGCATTTCTAAAAAGCTCCATTGTGATGCTGGTATCAATGTACCTTCCTTAACTTTTTGTTGTTGTCAGTCACTCAGTCCTATCCAACTCTTTGTGACCCCATGGACTGCAGCACAGCAGGCCTCCCTGTCCATCACCAACTCCTGGAGTTTGCGCAAACTCATGTCCATTGAGTCAGTGATGCCATCCAACCATCTCATCCTCTGCCGCCCCCTTCTCCTCCTGCCTTCAGTCTTCCCCAGCATCAGGGTCTTTTCTAATGAGTCAGCTCTTCACATCAGGTGGCCAAAGTGTTTCAGGAAGGGGGACCCTTTCCAAGGCCCAAATGGGGCTCTTGTCTAACACTTGGAAATGAATTGTCTGAGGAGACACATGTGCTGAGAGATTTTATTGGGGAATGAGGTAAAATTTTATTAATAGGAAAGCTGTGAATGTCTTGTGTGGCGTAAACTATAAATAAGGAAGAAAGAATCAGTCTTAGACGTAGCAGGATAAACTTGATTTTAGATACAGTAGGAGAGACCTGGCCCAAAGAAAGAAGATCCTGTAAAGCATCCATTTCACAACCCAGTCTGGACTTGCAAGACGTGTAAACTTTCATAATGTGAAGCCACTGAGATTCCAGTTTATACATTAGTGTCACAAAGCCTAGTATGCTCTTTTTTTTTTTAATTAAAAAATTCTAGCTCCAGTGGTAAAGAGTCCTCCTGCCAATGCAGGAGATGGAGGTTGGATCCCTGGGTTGGGAAGATTATCTGGAGAAGGAAATGGCAACCCACTCCAGTATTCTTTTATGGGAAATCTCATGGACAGAGGAAGCTGACTATGGCCCATGCGGATTGCAAAAGAGTCAGACACGACTTAGTGACTGAACAACAACAGCAACGACATAGTTGATTTAAAGTGCTGTGTTAGCTTCAGAGGTACACCAAGTGATACAGTGTTATGTATGTGTATACATATATAATGATATTTATATATCACTGCTGCTGCTTAGTTGCTCAGTCATGTCTGACTCTTTGCAACCCAGTAGACTGTAGCCTGCCAGCCTCCTCTGTCCATGGGATTTTTTCAAGCAAGAATACTGGAATGGGTTGCTGTTTCCTTCTCCAGGGGATCTTCCCAACCCAAGGATTGAAGCCATGACTCCTGTATTATAGGCAGATTCTTTTACCTGTTGAGTCATGGGGAAGCCCTTATATATCATTATATATATTCTTTTTCAGATTCTTCTCCATTAAAGGTTATTAGAAGATACTGAATACAGTTACCTGTGCTATACAGCAAGTCCTTGTTCATCTATTTTATATATAGTAGTGTGTATCCATTAATCACAAACTCCTAAGTTATCCCTCCTCACTCCTTGCCCCTTTGGTCTAAGTCTGTGAGTCTATTTCTGGTTTGTAAAGAAGTTCATTTGTATCACATCTTTTAAGATTCCACATATAAGTGATATCATATGACATTTACCTTTGTCCAACTTACTTCACTTAATATGATAATCTCTAGGTCCATCCATGTTGCTTCAAATGGTATTATTTCATTCTTTTTATGGCTGAGTAATATTCCATTGTATATATGTACCATATCTTCTTTATCCATTCATCTGTTGATAGACATTTAGTTTCCTTTCATGTCCTGGTTATTGTAAATAATACTATAATGAACACTGAGGTGTATGTATCTTTTCAAATTAGACTTTTCTCTGGATATATGCCCAGGTGCAGGACTGTTGGATCATATGGTAGCTCTAGTTGTAGTCTTTTTTGAGCAACCTCCGTATTGTCTTCCATAGCGGTGGCACTGATTTACCTTCCCATCAACAAGGTAGGAAGGTTCCTTTTTCTCCACACTCTCTCCACCATTTATTATTTGTAGACTTTTTTTAAAATTTTCTTAACATTATCGTGTTGGTTTTGCCATACATTGACATGAATCTGCCATGGGTATACATGTGTTCCCCTTCCAGAACCCCCCTCCCACCTCCCTCCCGATTCCCTCTCTCTGGGTCATCCCAGTGCACCAGCCCTGAGCATCAAACCTGGGCTGGCAATTGATTTCACATATGATGATTAATATGTTTCAATGCCGTTCTCCCATATCATCCCACCCTTGCCCTCTCCCATAGAGTCCAAAAGACTGTTCTATACATCTACATCTCTTTTGCTGTCTCGCATACAGGGTTCTCGTTACCATCTTTCTAAATTCTATATATATGTGTTAGTATACTGTATTTTTGTTTTTCCTTCTGGCTTACTTCACTCCGTATAATAGGCTCCAGTTTCATCCACCTGAGTAGAACTGATTCAAATGAATTCTTTTTAATGGATGAGTAATATTCCATTGTGTATATGTACCACAGCTTTCTTATCCATTCATCAGTTGATGGGCATCTAGGTTGCTTCCATGTCCTGGCTATTGTAAACAATGCAGCGATGAACACTGGGGTACACGTGTCTCTTTCAATTCTGGTTTCCTCGGTGTGTATGCCCAGCAGTGGGATTGCTGGGTCATATGGCAGTTCTATTTCCAGTTTTTTTAAGGAATCTCCACACTGCTTTCCATAGTGGCTTTTTGATGTTGGCCGCTCTGACTAGTGTGAGGTGATACACCATTGTAGCTTTGATCTGAGCTTAGCCCATTCTAACCACAAGATGCTCACTTCCCAGGCTGTCATGCAGAATGAATGGTGCCCACCAGGTGCCAGGGCAGTGCCTAGCTTCCTGCTTGTGATTGGTAGACAGTGCGCCTCCCTCACCCGAGCTGCACCCACACCTGAAGGGGTCATCAGCACAGAGGCGAAGAGGCTTACCTCTCACTCCAGGGGCGTGCTGTCCCTGCTCACCTCTCTGAATGCCATGACAGCCTGGAATGGTATAGTGCCTACGTGGGCATATGCAAATACTGCTGCCAGATTTATAGAGCGTTGATGATAGAGCTCTCAGGCTAACAAAGGCAGTGCTGGAGTAAAAGATTGGAGAGCATTTTGATGCAAATGTATGAAGAGGTGTGTTTTTTTTTTTTCCTCCCTGTCAAGTCTTCCTTGGCTGAGATAATAAACAACTGCAGTGGCCTGGTCCTGTCCTGGGCTGTGAATCAGATGTGGCATCCATTGGAACAACAGCCATCCAGGCCCTCCCAGGCCACTGGCCCTGACTCGGGAAGCACCTTGAGGGGAAATGAATTCTTCCTGGCTCGTCCTGTTTGTTTTCTTCTGGGATGCCAGGCCGAAGTCCCTTTTGTACCCCAAACAAGCTGCCTGCTCTGGGAAGACTTCCCTTCCTCCTCCAAAGCACTGAGTGAAGTGGAACAGGGCTGAGTTCTGCACATTTCTTGTAGCAACAGCAGAACCTTATGCAGAAACTCAGCCTAAAGAGTGTAAAAGTAGACGCGTTTAGGTTGAAATAGGAGCAGGGGCCGAGAAAGGCTCCATGGCAACCAGTCCTGCGGCCCCAGAGCATCCTTTGCTGGATGGAAGCAGGTTTGAAAACTTTAGGCACAGACCCTCCTGCAGGTCCTTCTGAGCTCTGATACCCTACTTCCCTGTTTCTTTAATGTGAGACTCCTCGCGTGACGAGTCCCTGAGCAGCCTCCAGTCATGGTTCTGTCTTTCCAACAGCCAGTTTCGTCTCTGGCTTTTCTCAAATCCAAAGATAGGACTCTTTCCTTGGAAGGGACTGGAAAGATGTTCTTTAACAACTCAGATCTAGCCTCTGTTCCTAAGCCTCTATCCCTCTTCTGCTCTGGAGAAACAAAGGTCATAACACGAGCCAGGCCCTGTGGTTTTATAGTACTTGGAGTTTACATATGCGTGCTCAGGCACTCTCTCTGACCCCATGGACCATGGCCCGCCAGGCTCCTCTGTCCATGGGATTCTCCAGGCAAGAATACTGGAGTGGGTGGCCATTTCCTTCTCCAGTGATAAAGTATGAAGTGAGTAAAGTGGAGTCTGACTCTGCGATCCCATGGACTGTAGCCCACCAGGCTCCCCTGTCCATGGAATTTTTCAGGCAAGGGTACTGGGGCTGGTTGCCATTGCCTTCTCTGTGTAGTTTACATGCATCACTGTGAAGCCTTTATTCAGTCTAAGAATATGGAAAAGGAAGAGAGAAGGTCAGACCACCCTTCTTCCGCTAGGAGAGGGTCCACAGATACAGCTCAAAGGATGCCCTGGGGGTTCCCTGAAAGGTGGGGATGGTGGCCCAGTCCCATCACACTAGCCTTCCTCTTCAAAGCTCCCTTGACTTCATCTCTACTTCCTTCCTTCCTTCCTTTCTTCTTCCTTCCTTCCTGTGGCCAGACATCTGACTTTCCTCTTTCTGAACGTTGCTTTCGGCTGCAAGTCTCCCTGAGCTCCACTTCCATCCTTGTTCTGGTCTCCATGACATTATTCCCCACGTCCACAGAAAGCAGCCCAAATCTGGCGCCCTGGCCCCTGGGAGAGTAGGAGCTGCCCTCCCAGATTCATTCTAGGCATCACGTATGTTGGCTTCTGCCCACTTTCTACAGGTACAGCCTAAGTCCCACCGCCCACCCTACCCCTTAGCCCCGTGTCTCTCCTGCTTTGGGCCCTTCCAGCTCCTGAGGGTCCTTGTAGGAATGCACTGTCATCTTCACAGCCATGGCTTTCATTTTGGTGCAGCTTTCCTCATTCTCCACACCTGAAATAAGCCTTGTGAGGTGTCAGATGCCCTCCTCCAGGTTCACCTGTGATACCTACGGGTGACGCTCTCACCGGGTTCTCCGTTTCTTTCAAGAAGCAAGTGGGAGAACAGAAGGAAGGAGGGAAGGTAAAAAGGTGGTTTGCAAGTGCCCTTTAGCCTTAGAGATATGAAGTTTATTTATTCTTCTCTTGAAAGGAAAATGGAAAATATGAAACAATAAATCGGTGGGTGAATAAAATAACAGCAAGACTTCAAATATGAGTGGTACAGCTTGAACAACATGAGTTTAAGCTATGTGGCTCCACTTTTATATGGAGTTTTATCAAGTCTTTATTGAATTTGTTACAATATTGCTTCTGTTTTAATGCTATGGATTTTTGGCTGCAAGGCATGGGGAGGTCTTAGCTCCCCCAGCCTTCTTCTCTGGGCAGAGGGGATGATCGGGCTCCGGGTCTCAGAGGATAATTGCAAAGATTAAAGGAGATTTTCATGTTAATGTCCAGCACAATACAGGACATAGTCGATACATGTTGGTACTTCATTCACAAATTTACTCAATCCTTGAGCATTATAGAAAATAAGACGCCTTAGTGACAAGGGTAAAATCCTAAGTTAAACGGAAAGCCCAACATTTTCTCAGGCCATAATGGATCCCAATTCATTCTTCATTCATTTATTCAACACATGCTGTCAGAGTACCCGCTGTGGTTTAGGGACTGTGCTAGGAATACAGTGATGAACAAGACGGGTAAGTCCCTTGTTTTACAGAACTTATATTCTAGAGAGGGAAACTGACAATAAACAAGTAAACAAACCATGTTAAGTGTCTTGAAGTAGATGCAATAGGGGCAATTTTATGTATCTCCATAGATCAGTACTGTACACGTAAGTGCATGTTTATACATTCACATGCGTGCACACACACGACACCCAATATGTACGCACACAGATGACACACATGCAGGCGCCAGGGACAAGCAAACTCACAAACCCTCACACATGCTCCTTCACATGTATGCTTTTCTTAGTGGATCCTTTTACACTATCTCTATGCTACTCAGCCAGGGGAATCCACTGCTTTAGGGAGGGTTAGGAGATGGAAAGCAGAAACACTGAGAAGGAGCCCATATGGAACTTCTGATTTCCAAAACAGTTACCCCAAATATAAAGAGACTGGAGGTGTCAGGCAAGGCAAGTTCCCAGCTGAGAACAGAAGGAAGTGGAATACTCTTCTGAGCAGCAGAAGGCAAAGAGACCTGGAGGGTTCCCACCCGGGCTGCAGATGCTAGCTTTGCCTCAGGGGAGCATCTTTCCCATGCAGAGCTGTGAGACTCGCAAGAAGATGGGGCGATGCGGACGAACTACCCACAGGTGACAGGAGGGGAAACAGTGTCAGATAGAACCCTCTTGTCCACCTTCTCCCCCACGTTCATGGTGAAAGGGAACCACTAGAGCAGCAAGAGCAGAGGAAGGTTCATGGATGGATGGCCCTGAGATGTGCTGCCAAAACCCATCCCTAGGCAATCCAGAAGTTCTGCTGGGGGAGGGGCTGGTCATGGAGGTCCTGAGTGGATGGTGGACCCACAGAAGATTACACAGAGAGTGGGTGAAATGGAACTGGTATTTCAAATGCTTGTACCACCTGATGCCCCTAAGAACCAGACAGGATTAGCCATACCTCAGAGGACATGAGGACCCACACCGGTGACCCAGGACTAGACCAAACTGGTCACACAACAGTGGGAACATTAGGGGTGAATTTCACAGATCCACCTTCTCCCAGTGCTGGGGAAGGCAAACAGCCTCCCTGAGCACCTAGACAGCATCTGGGAAAACAGACAGAGAGGAGAGCAACAAAATGAGGCAAGGATTGTTCTGAAAGGGGGACGATTTTGGCCTTAGAATGGATGGAACATCTTCACCAAAGAGATTGGACTTACCCGGAATAAGCTGTTTTTAAATCAGAAGAGCATAAGTTTCTGTTTTCTCCGTCATCCACTACCATTATTGTCTCCAACAGCCGAATAAAGAGGACTCTAGGGAAGAAGGAGATTGCCTACAGGGAAAAAATGAAGCTGTTGCTTTTGCATTTCTTACTCAGTTCAGTTCAGTAGCTCAGTCATGTCTGACTCTTTGCAAACTCATGGACTGCAGCTCGCCAGGCCTCCCTGTCCATCACCAACTCCCAGAGTTCACCCAAACTCATGTCCATTGAGTCGGTGATGACATCCAGCCATCTCATCTTCTGTAATCCCCTTCTCCTCCTGCCTTCAATCTTTCCCAGCATCAGGGGCTTTTCCAATGAGTCAGTTCTTCCCATTAGGTGGCTAAAGTATTGGAGTTTCAGCTTCAACATCAGTCCTTCCAATGAACACTCAGGACTGATCTCCTTTAGGATGGACTGGTTGGATCTCCTTGCAGTCCAAGGGATGCTCAAGAGCCTTCTCTAACACCACAGTTCAAAAGCATCAATTCTTCGGCACTCAGCTTTCTTTATAGTCCAACTCTCACATCCATACATGACTACTGGAAAAACCATAGCCTTGACTAGATGGATCTTTGTTGACAAAGTAATGTCTCTGCTTTTTAATATGTCATCTAGGTTGGTCATAACTTTCCTTCCAAGGAGTAAGCATCTTCTAATTTCATGGCTACAGTCACATCTGCAGTGATTTTGGAGCCCCAAAAATAAAGTCAGCCAGTGTTTTCACTGTTTCCCCATCTATGTGCCATGAAGTGATGGGACCAGATACCATGATCTTAGTTTTCTGAATATTGAGCTTTAAGTCAACTTTTTCACTCTCCTCTTTCACTTTCATCAAGAGACTCTTTAGTTCTTCACTTTCTGTCATATGAGTGGTGTCATCTGTATATCTGAGGTTATTGGTATTTCTCCTGGCAATCTTGATTCCAGCTTGTGCTTCTTCCAGCCCAGTGTTTCTCATGATGTACTCTGCATGTAAGTTAAATAGGTAGGGTAACAATATATAGCCTTGACGTATTCCTTTTCCTATTTAGAACCAGTCTGTTGTTCCATGTCCAGTTCTAACTGTTGCTTCTTGACCTGGATACAGATTTCTCAGGAGGCAGGTCAGGTGGTCTGGTATTCCCATCTCTTTCAGAATTTTCTACAGTTTATTGTAACCTACACAGTCAAAGGCTTTGGCATAGTCAATAAAGCAGAAGTAGATGTTTTTCTGGAACTCTTGCTTTTTCGATAATCCAGCAAATGTTGGCAATTTGATCTCTGGTTCCTCTGCCTTTTCTAAAGCCAGCTTGAACATCTGGAAGTTCACTGTTCATGTATTGCTGAAGCCTGGCTTGGAGAATTTTGAGCATTACTTTACTAGCGTGTGAGATGAGTGCAATTGTGCAGTAGTTTGAACATTTTTTGGCATTGCCTTTCTTTGGGATTGGAATGAAAACTGACCTTTTTCAGTCCTGTGGCCATTCTTTTCCAGTCCTGTGGCATTTCTCATTGGTAGTATGTAAATTTCAACTCCACTACATAAAAAACAGCAAGAGCAAGAGGATTATGGAAAAGGCAGACTGACATTCTTAGGTGGTATTGCCAGGGTGGGTCTTACTGAAAAGCTGACATTTAAGTGATGACCTAAAGGGCAAGAAGAAGCCAGATGCACAAAGAATCTAGATAGAAAGGATTCCTGGCAAAGAGAACAACAAGCAAAATGGCCCCAGGGTGGGAAAAACCTTGGCATGAGCCAAGGAGATGGAAAGAGGGACTGACACTGGACTGGAGATGTGAACAAGGAGTAGATCATTAAACCTCATTAACTACAGTGGAAAATGTTGAAGGACAATGGTATGATTCAATTCATATATTTTTAAAAGCTCCCTCTGGTGATGTGTGAATATTATTGTAGAGGAACTTGGAGGAGAGGGCCTGTTGGGAACCTCTGGACAGAACTCATGCAAGAGATGATAGTGGTTTTGACTAGGGCAGCAGGAGAGAGGAGACACATGGATGGAGTCACAAATATCGTGGAGGGAAACTCGGCCAGATCTGTTTATGGCTGGTGAATTGGGTGTGAGCTCACGGAGAGGGAAGATGAGGAATGACTCCTAGGTTTTCAGCTTGAATGGCTGGGTAGAAGCTGTCATCATTTATTGAGGTGGTGAACACTGAATGTGGAGACATTAAAAGTATCACAGTAGATTGTTACATGGACAGAGGAGCCTGGCAGACTACAGTCATACATACTACATTACAGACCCCATGGACTGTACCCACCAGCCTCCCCTGTCCAGGAATTCTCTAGGAAAGAATACTGGAGTGGGCTGCCATTCCTTTCTCCAAGGGCTTTTCCTGACCCAAGGATTGAACACATGTCTCCTGCATTGCAAGCGAATTCTTTACCACTGAGCCACCTGGGAAGCCCTGTAAGATTAAAGAAACAGTATAAACTGAGGCCCCAGGTGAGGATGAAGGCTGTCACATCCCAGGGTGATCTTGATGACCTTGATACCCTGAAAAGAACAATGTCCCAAAATTAAATATCAAGTCTAAATAAAATGTAACATATCAGGTCTCAGATGATGTCCTCAGCCCCTTCTCCAGTCTTATACGAACCATCAGGATGTCCAGGTTGATTTTTTTTTTTACTCAATATATCTTTAAAAAACGCAACTTTTTTTTTTTTTTCTTTTTCACTCCTGGGCCATGTTCATATCCCTCCCTATCCACCAGGACTTTTTTTTTTTTTTTTCAACTGCAATTGACAAATCTGAAACGCTCTCTCTTCCCACTGGAGACTTTGTTTAGGAATAAGGAGTCAGGGCCCTGCTGAGACCTTCTCTCTCTGTCTTCTTTCCTCTCATGCAAGCAGCACAAAAAGAGAGAAAGGAAAGTTCCCCATTAGGAAAGACCTCAAATGCAGAACAGCAAACAGACACAATGAAATCTAAACCAGGGTCAGTGACGTTCTTTCCAAGTTGGGTCCTCGATGGAGGTGAAGTCAGAGGGTGCTGCTTTATGGAAATTTGCTGTGGTCCCTGGGGAACTGTGGATGGGCTACTGTGTATCACCCCTCCCTGTCAGCCCCTACCTCCTCCCCACAAAAAATTCTTAGAGAAAAATAATATAATCAGGCCATAATTGTTTATTTTCCAGTAGTAAGTGAAAACACCTTAAATGTATTACAGTATTTGGAGGGAAGGGCTTCCCAGGTGGTGCTAGTGATTAAGAACCCACCGGTCTATGCAGGAGATGGAAGAGAAGCAGGTTCGATCCTTGGGTCAGGAAGAGCCTCTGGAGGAGGAAATGGCAGCCCACTCCAGTATTCTTGCCTGGAGAATTCTATGGACAGAGGAGCCTGGCGGGCTACAATCCATGGGGTCACAAAGAGTCGGACACGACTGAAGCAACTTAGCACATTCGGGGGAAAGGGAAAGTCTCGGTAGTGGCAGGCAGGAAGGGTGGCCGGTACACTAGTTGCATTTCTTGATTATATTCTCCAGGCCCTAAATGCTGCCAGCTCCCTGCAGAAACATCACAGAGGTCTCAGAAGCAGCTTTGAGGCTTTTCAGAGGCTCGTTGACGATCCTTTGGAGCCCAGATACCAGATCGCTGAGTTTTGTCCCGGCCCCACAGGAACGGGATTACTGGGAGCCTTTCTTCTACAGAAGAGGAAGGTGGGGCTGGCGAGCAGCAGGGGCCGGGCGGCTACAGCAGGAGGCTGGGCAGCCACGGGAGCCTCTGGTCGGCGCTGGGCAAGCAGGGTCTGGAGCTCAGAGAGGGCTGCTTGCAAATGAGCTCAGCCCCGGCATGGTGCCTTCACCCGGCAGCCTCTGGCTGCCAGGGGCGTTTTGAAGTCAGACAAATATATCTCCCACCAGCCTGGAATGGAGGAGGTAGAGGCGCAGAGACTGGGATGACGGAGCACAGAGTCGAAAGCTGCTCCTGCTGGGTTTGGCAAAAGGGAGGGTGGGCAGGGGGAGGGAAGAGCCCACCCCGGACTTCACAGATGCCGGCAGGGAGCACGACCTGCTTGCTCTGCAAGGGACCTTGGAGTTAGCCGGTGGGAGGATGCTGCTGCGGGCCAGAGCCAGAGAGGGCGTCCCAGCCCCGCCCTACTGCGGCTGAACCCGAGGTGCCGGTGGGCTCCGGGGGAAGCATGCTCCTTCTGTAGCCCTGCTCCAACCCTGTCCCCGACCCCGAGCCCTCGCTCTTCCTCAAGTACTGACTGTCCTGTGGCACCACAACCGGCTTTGAAGGCTGAGCTGCTGGGGAAGAAATGTGGGTTGCTTTATAATTAGGAGGAAAGCATCTCACCCAGGTTCAGGAGACGGGGGTCTAGTATAGTTCCCTATACTTGCAAGTTTCTCTCCATCTTTGAACCTTAATCACCCAGCTGTCAAGTGAGGGTATGGACTGGGTGACCTTCAGGGCCTCTTGCCCCTCTCATCTCGCCCAAGAGACCCCCTACCCTGGTGACGCGATCAGAAATCCGATGTTGGGCTGAAGTGTGTGACTCCGTGTGGCTCCTCTCACGCCTTGAGTTGGAGCTGAGTATCGGTGTTAGTTACTCAGTGGTGTCCGACTCTTTCCCACCCGCTGGACTGTAGCCCACCATGCTTCTCTGTCCAAGGGATTCTCCAGGCAAGAATACTGGAGTGGGTAGACATTCCCTTCTCCAGGGGATCTTCTCTACCCAGGAATCTAACCTCGATCTCTTGCATGGCAGGCAGATTCTTCACCGTCTGAGGTGTTGAAGTCAGTTAAAATGCTTAGAGGGGCTTAGAGATCATGGGAGAGGAGACAGGAAGTAATTCCCCAGGCACTGAAGGCCCTGGAGAAAGAGCTGGATCTGTATGTCCTGTGGCTGCTCAAAGGACCACAAATGTATTGGCTGAAAGCAATAACGATGTGTTATCTTAGAGTTCTGGAGGATTGGAAGTTGAGAATGGGTCTCATTGGGCTAAAATCAAGGTGTTGGCAGGGCTGTGTACATTCTAGAGACTCTAAGGAAGAATCTATCTGCCATTTCCTTGCCCTTCCAGCTTCTAGCTACCATGTTCCTTGGCTTGGAGCTGCTTCTGCCACTTTGGAATTCAGCAGGTAACACCTCCCAGTCTCTTCCTGACCCTGAGGATCCCTTGTGAGCCTCCCTCTTCCTCTTGAAAGAACTCTTGAGATGGCATTGGGCCGACCCACATTATCCAGGATAATGTCCTTGTTTTAAGGTGTGCTGATTAGCAATCTGAGTTCTGTTTACCATCTTAAAGTTAAACACACCTATAGTCACAGATTCTAGGGTACTAGGATGTGCACATCTTTGAGAAGCCATCATTTTACCTTCCTGGAGATCCACACTCCAGCTCTTAAAAAAAACGAAGGCTTGTGACCTCATCTCTGACCACTGACCTCATAAGTAGGATGAGGCCTCCCCATAACGCCTCCCTTGTCCCTCATGGAGCCCTGCACAATTTATCATAACTACTTGTGCAATATCTTCCTCCTTTGAGTATGACTTCCATGAGCTGGGAACAACATCTGCTTTGTTCAGTCTGTTACTATAAGCATATAGTGTATTAATCAGCGTTTGATGTGTTAACAAACACCCCCTAAACCTTGGTGAGTTACAATATTTTATTCAATGCTGCAGATTGAATTCAGATCTGTCCCATGTGTTTTCACATTCAAAGACCCAGAGAACAGGAAAAAAGCAGATAATTGACAATAGTAACACATTTTACCCCACTTCAGTTCAGTTCAGTTCAGTCACTCAGTCGTGTCCAACTCTTCGCCACCCCATAAACCACAGCACGCCAGGCCTCCTTGTCCATCACCAACTCCCAGAGTCCACCCAAACCAATGGCCATGGAGTCAGTGATGCCATCCGGCCATCTCATCCTTTGTCATCCCCTTCTCCTCCCGCCCCCAATCCTTCCCAGCATCAGGGTCTTTTCCAATGAGTCAACTCTTTGCATGAGGTGGCCAAAGTATTGGAGTTTCAGCTTCAACATCAGTCCTTCCAATGAACACCCAGGACTGATCTCCTTTAGGATGGACTTGTTGGATCTCCTTGCAGTCCAAGGGACTCTCGAGTCTTCTCCAACACCACAGTTCAAAAGTATCAGTCCTTCAGTGCTCAGCCTTTTTCACTGTCCAACTTACCCCACGTAGGACCTGACAGAAATATTACCTGCCAAATAGATGAATAGTTGAGCTTCATCCATAAATGAGGGAAGAATTGGGAATGACTGAGTTGATGCTGTAGATGACCATTTCTTTTCAATTTTTTAACAGGTTGTCCAGGAGGTCTTATCATGTCTGTCTTCAGGTAAAGCAATGTCTTGGTAGAATAAGAATTAAATCTGGTTCTCTCTGGCCCTAATGTCTGTACTATTCATCTGATCTATTTTTTCCTTGAAGAGTTACTTGGAAGATAAGGCATGCTAAAATGTCTTAAAGGAATGAAGTTTGGTTAATATGAATATGTACTGGGGAAACAATAAGAAGCTGACTTATTAAACCTTGCGAGTCCTGTTTTATAAACATAAGCCATGCTCATAGAAAGAGCTCACATCCAAGTTTCTCATCCGTTCAGATCCTCTGCGTCTCTTTAGGTCAAGGCTTGACACATAACTGGTGGAAATTGCATTTGCTTTTCACCATCTACTAGGACATAGGAGTCAATGATTCAGTAATCCGGTTGTCTGGTGCCAATTTCATTCGAAATAATTGCTAATAAAATCGAAAAGAAAACTTCAGCAAATCTGAAAACAGATTATAGCAGAACTCAGTGGCACAACAGGCTGGTATTAAATATTGTTTCAGTGCTTGGGATCAGACTTCATATTGCATGGAGATAAACGCTGGGTCATGGGGTTTGGATGGAAGCCAGGCAGAGTCAACTGTTCTGTCATTCATGGTACTTGAATCCTGACTTGGGAGTTGATGCCTAAAGCATCTTACCTGTCTGCACCTCAAGTTCACAATGATTAAAGATTTGCATTCAAGAAGAGCAGCACCTGAAAGTAGAGTAATTCCACTGAATATTCTACTTACAGCCTCATTGTCACTCATAAATGGCACATCCTTAGAAAGTAAATGTCATTTCCTTCATATAGCAGAGGTAGGATTTGATTCTTGTTCAAGTGCACACTTGGGGCTTCCCTGGTAGCTCAGTTGGTAAAGAATCCACCTGAAAGGCAGGAGTCCCCAGTTCAATTCCTGGTCAGGAAGATCCACTGGAGAGGGGATAGGCTACCCACTCCAGTAGTTGTGAGCTTCCCTGGTGACTCAGCTGGTAAAGAATCCACCTGCAATGCGGGAGACCTGGGTTCAATCCATGGGTTGGGAAGATCCTCTGGGGAAGGGAACAGCTACCCACGCTAGTAGTCTAGTCTGGAGAGTTCCATGGACTGTAGAATCCATGTGGTTGCAAAGATTTGGACCCGATTTGAGCCACTTTCACTTTCTTTCACTTTCAAATTAACACAGAAGGTTAGGGACAGAGAAAGGATCCGAACCTAGAAGGTTTGTCCAAGGGGACCACCCTGCCTCTTAAACTGTCCTAAACAGTGGTCACCATATCATATAATTGAAGGTCACCATCACCCTTGGATAATCCTATTTAGCTTGCTACTCTGATTAGTTTAATTATATTACTGCCACAGTCCACTTCATAAACGCTGCACAGAAAAAGCTGGATGTAATTAAAATAACCAACTATTGATGCGCATCTGCAAAGCTGAGCACAAATTGAATTTTTAAGCAACATATCGTGTTTTATATGCAAAAACATCTCCATTAATTTGTTTATTCAACAAACATTTATTAGTGCCTTGTTGCTGGCAGGCACTTAACAGACCCTGGGAACGGAGAGAGAAGTGTAACTCGGCATCTATTTGGAGAAGCAGAGACTCTAGGGAGGGGAGCTGGACCAAGGAAACCAGTGTCAATAGGAGGCTCCCCCTTTCCTCTGCTCCCACCCTGGAACACCCTCTCACTGGACTCCTTCCCTGTTGTCTGGTTTAGTCTGCACTGTCATCTCCAGGCAGTGCTCTGTTCTCATCTGTGCTGTGAGGGTCCACTGACTCTGCATGAGGACTTGTTCTCACTCCATGTAACCCAAATGTCAGTCATGGTCCCCTGCCCCTGAAGACCAGGTTCAAGAATGTCAGCCACTTTCAGACACTTCTTGGCCCACGGGAATCCACACACACCTGTATGAGTCCCACTCAGCCCAAGACATTCCCTTCCTTCAGCCTCTGTCTCCTACTTTTTGTGCTGTCCTTATGTACCCTGTACTGACCCCAACATGAAAGCAAGCTTGTGCTCCATGTCTGCACAACACACACACATCCACACACATACTCTACCTACAAAAAACTTGTATGAGTTTGGTCAACTTTTCTGAGCATCTGGAAGCTTCAGGAAGGACTTGTATTACACCTCGAACAGTTTCCTGCAGACCAGTGTCAGTGAAAAGATAGCTCCCTTTGTTTTCTACCTTTAGTCTCATGTTATTTTTTTCTATCCTTAGTCTCATGTTCTTTTTTGGGGGGTTCATTTTTTTTTTTTTTTTTTTAGTCTTCTCTTCTTTTTCTACCCTTAGTCTCATGTTCAGCCTCAGTCAGTCCAGAAACTTCTCCCAAACAGTGGCCCTTTAGCCACCTGCTATGCTTCCCTGATGGCTCAGCCAGTAAAGAATCCTCTTGCAATGCAGGAGACCCGAGTTCAATCCCTGGGTCGGGAAGATCCCCTGGAGAAAGAAATGGCCACTCTCGCCAGTACTCTTGCCTGGAGAATCCCATGGACAAAGGATCTTGGTGGGCTACAGCCCATGGGTCAGAGAAGAGTTGGACGTGACTGAGCACCTCACTCTTTCACTGGCCACTTGCCTTGCCTGGGAGTGTCCGTGGTGCAGTCTGCCCACGATGGGCAGACTGGGGAAGAGGCCCTGGAGGCCTTGAAAGCAGATGGGTTAGAGGTTGCTTGGGGTGGGAATTCTGGAATCTGGTACATCCAGAACACTGTGGAAGGGAGTGTGGAGGACCCCAGTGAAATGTTTCCTCGGTTCCCTGGAAAGTGTGTGGCTGGAGGCAGCTACAGCAGCTCTCCCCAGGACACAAGAGCCACGTTGCCTTGGTCTCGCTCTCACTGTCTCCATTTTTTACGATAAGAAAACTGAGGTACAGGAAGGTTCAGTAACTTGTCTAAGACCCAAAGCTAGAAGATCTGCCCATATGGATGCCAGGAGCAGGAGGGTGTGGAGAGCAGAGGGTGGGAGGGTAGACGTGGGGAAGAAACAGGGCCAGATCCGGCAGGGCCTCGTAGGCCTTGTCAGAATGACAGCCTTGATTCTCAACGAGGCGGGAGCCGCAGGAAGCGGACACAACCCACTGTCCGCTCTCAAGAGCTCCCCCTGGCTACACGGTTCAGGATACACTCTAGGGAGCAAGGGTGAAATCCAGGACAGTTTGGAGAGCCTCAGTAATTCGCTGAGAGTCCAGAGAAAGGTCATGAGAAGCGGTCCATTCTGGATTTATTTGGAAGGGAAAGGCAGCAGGATTTTTTGGTGGATTGGGTGTGGAGCATCAGAGAAAAAAAATTTCAGTGCAACAGAAAAAGAGGACCAACGGTTGAAATGAAATGGGAAAAAACGTAGGAAGTGAAGCTATGGAGGGCAAGTCTCTTACACCCCTTAATAAATACAATTTCTATTTACACGAGGACTGTTTTGGAGTTAGAATTGGACTCTGCTTTTTGGTAATGGTATAAATTAAGTCATTTGACCTCTTGACCCTCAGTTTCCTCATCTATACAATGGGAATAATAATAATGACCTTGCTAGTTTGCTGTCTGGATCAGCAATAGTCTAGTCAAGAACTTCGCACAGGAGACGCTTTGTTTACATCAATGAAATATGTGCTTGAATGAGTGAAATACCTCTAGACAGATGATTGAGCAGGAAAGGCCAGAATTATGGACATTCAGTGTTCCCTCATTCATTTTTTAGTATGCATTTTAAAACACTGGGGACTCATTCCTCATTCATCCAATAACCCAGTCAAAGGTGCACCACTCTGATGGAGGTTGTAAGAAAATGGGAAAGTAGCTGGTGAGTTTCCTGCCCTGTCTACCTTGGTGACAGACCAGAAAGACAAGGCAGCTATTTCTGTTTCTCATCCAGTGTTTCAGACAGAGAAGGCAGTTTGTTGGAGTAAATTGTTTAAACCCTTCTTCCTATTTGCATCCAGGGGAGTTTGCAGCTGGCCCAGTTTGTTACCAAGTAATGAGATGGATTAAATGATCCAGTCAAACATAATGATTACTTCCTTGATGGTTAGAGCCCTGTCTTAGTTTTGTTTTTTTTCCCTCCTATCCCTCATAGCAGCACACCTGTGTAGGTAGAGCAGGTGCTTAACAAACATGCTGGAGGAATTCTGTTCACTCAGCAGACGCGATGGAGAAGAGTGAAGAGTTGTAATAGTCAAGTTACGACTCACGGCTCTACCCTCCAGGTGGTGGAGGTGAAAAGGCCCTCGCTGACCGTGAACACGCATTGGAAACTCTGTATGTGCCAGAGCCTACAGAACACCGGATTGTGATAGTATCTCACATCCTCCCAGCCATCCAATGATGCTTTATTATCCCTATTTTAAGGGAGTTAGATTATTTGACCAAAGTTCTACCACTGCTATGAATGGGTCAGGACTTGAACACAAGTCTGTCCAACACTTTTCATCACACCCTGAAAAGCTTTGTTCTCACTTGAATAAATAATTTCTCATCAGCCAGCTGAGCACAATAGGACCACATTCAAATTCTATAATTCACAGCCAACCAGTCTCAATTGAATTCAGTTCAATAGCTTCACTATTTGAGCAACTAGAGGGTGTCAAATGCTGTCCCATGCACTGTGCAGAGGTGAGGAAGACCCCCCTTCTGGGGCTGTCTTATGATCTAGGCACGCGAGTGCCCTGGACTCCTCCTGAGGCTACAGATGCTATGCGGGCTCTGTAGGTGCCCGCACCTCCAGGTGGGCAAAGTCTGGACGAGGGCGCTAGGGTGGATTCAGTTTCCATTTCAACCAGCAATGGTGAGAGGTTTTGATATTTGGGCAGAATGGAGATAAGGGTGGAAAGATGAAGGGTTTAGGAGCTAGAGAGAAAGAAAAAACAATGTGAGTTATCTCTACCAGGGAATTCCTGTTCAGTAAAAAATAAAGCCTTATGAATGAAACCACCATTGTGAAATCTCAGAGCACAGTGGGAGAATATGGTATCTGGGGATCTGAGACACATTCCACAGATAATTAAAATGCTCTGATGAGAACTCTGCCTATCTTAAGAATTTCATTTCAATCAAGTACTAAAGGAAAAAGAGAGAGAGAGAGGTCAGATGCATTAAGGCAAAAAGCACTGTATCAGGAAAATAATGGTGTTGATATCCTTTCAACAGATCTTTAAATACAATTTGTCCCTTTGCTTAATTAATTGCAGATTGCAGAGAACTTATTTTGTGACAAGATTTTGTTCTACAAACACTACCATCTAATGAAATATAGATTACTTCAGACTATTTTAGAAAAATGCCTTCTGCATATACATTCTGATTACTTAGATATTAAAATAAGCATGGGCTATCCGGTTATATCTTTCCTTCCCCTAGTTTCACCCTTGTGGAATTTCATTCAATTATTTTGTTTCTGTACCCATTAACACAAGCTTATATTTAGAGTTAAGTTGTGAGAAAACATTTTTTAAAAAGAGGGTGGGGATAAAAATAATTCTCTGATGGAATAACTATGATTGTTTTTTGTCAATCGTTCATAGTTGGGTCAGGAAAAGGGAAGTATTCAAAGGGTATCTATTTGTGTGGGGATTTAATCAAATAAGATCACAGACTGCTAGAGGTAGAAAGACCTTAGAAATAACCAGGCCTTATTCCATGTTTGTGAAAGGCATTTAGGCAAAGGAGGACTGTGACCAATGGAGAAAGCTCAGGCTTTGGAAAGAGAAGACCTGAGTTTCCCCTCATCTCTGTTCCTGGTCTTCTACAGCAGTCCTACTTAGGTCTCTATCTTCCCAGCTGAAAAACAAGGACAGGAGACAAAGTGGTCTTCCACTAGCCTGTCACTTCCCTAACCACCTGATTTAAGTGGGTCACCTGGCGTTCTTCATTCAGAGCATCTCTCCCCATTTGTAACTTCCATATTGATGTGTGAGCTTGTTTAATTCACGTCTTCCCCAGGGGAGGAGCAGAGACCATAGCTCGAGCATGCAGCCAACTCCCTGGTGCCCGGTGTGTGGTACCCAAGGATGCGCTGAGCAGCTAAGTGAATAGACGATTGAAACGCGTTCTGCCCGTCATGCAAGTGGAGACTCTAACCTGAATTTCCGGAGTAAGAAGCCTTTTCTTTTTATCTCACATAGATTTCAATTTTATTAAATACATGTGGATTTTTTTTTACATAACAGGTTTTCTAGACCTGGTATGTTACAAACTATTAAGTAATTTAACACTCTCTTTCACACTCTTAGCTGCTAAAACACGGAACCTTGATGCTTCTCATAAGCACAGAGGAAAAAAAATGTAGCCTGTATTTGAAGCCCTCCCCACCTTTACCTCCTTAAAAGTTTTCCACATAATACATAGAGATTTTTTTTTTCTAAATGCTGTAACTGGTTATCTATAAGCAGTATCTTTTCCTTCTGAATTTGAAATTGCCACGTTTCAGAACAACTCAGCCCAGTATAAATCTGTTGGATATGAACTGTACACAGAGGGCTTATGCAGTACACATTAACATGTATTTTTTAGCATTTTTTAACTGATTGCATGGGAAGACTTGCCACAAACTCAGGGCTACAACAGAAATGTGTCATTTGTCCATTCATCCATTTCACATGGACTGAGCAGGGAAACAGGACCCTGGTGGGAGACAGACGAGGCTTTGGAGGAGGCTGCCAAGCCATGAGGAAGCCCCTCACTCTGGGGGTCCTGTGGAGGGACAGCTCCTCCTGGAAGGGCATGCCATCAAGAGGACTCATCCAGGATGGAAGTGAGGAGCTAGGGGAGGGAGGAGGGTTGGGAAACAGGAGAAGTGATCCTTTAAAATGTAGAACAAGGGCAGGAGGATGTGGCTGTCCCAGAGCCTGGAGCACAAACATGAAACTAATCTGTCATGAGCCCACAATCCAAGAGGCCAGTAACAATAGACCATTTCATCATAAAAAGATGAACACTTTGATGAGGAGAGGTTGGGGTCTGGGATGGGCTCTGAACTGTGATGGGAAGGCGTGGCTGGATGTAGGATGAGGCTTACATCAACAGTTCTGTGGACCATGGAATGCTTACTGTGGACCTCACAGGATAAGATGTGAATAGGAGAGTGACACCTCTCAGGAGGAGAAAGCATCAGCCTTTTGTTCAAGGCCTCCAGCAGCTTAGAAGCGAAATAATCTTTGGCTTCAATTTCATTATCTGTGAAACAGGAATGATAACAGCCTTTGGTAGTTACTCCACAAAAACTGAGCTTCCCAGGTGGCCCAGTGGTAAAGAATCCGCCTGCCAATGCACGAGATGCAAGAGACGTGGGTTCAATTCCTGGGTCGGGAAGATCCCTTGGAGTAGGAAATGGCAACCTACTCCAGTATTCTTGCCTAGAGAATCCCATGGACAGAGGAGCCTGGTGGGCTACAGTCCACGGGGTCTCACAAAGTCAGATACGACTGAAGCGACTTAGCACATGTGCCCACAGAGTAAGTGTTCCTACCTGTGTGTTTGCTACTGTGATGACTCTGGACTTGCTCTGGTGGTGAAGAGGGAAGGACCCAGGGTTTGCAGTTATATTGGCTTGGCTTTGAAGCCTGAGTGCCTGGTTGTTTGAATGATCCCAAGGTGGCAGTTGTTTGTTTGGGGAAGATGCTTAGCACTGGGGAGCGGAGGCAAACCAGCATTTATTAAATTGCCTGTTATGCATAAGCTGTTGGCTTGGTGACTGACATGAGTTCTTCTTTAAAATCTACCACACTGGGGACTTCCCTGGTAGTTCAGTGGTTGAGACTACACTCCCAGTGCAGGGGGGCGGGGTTCAATCCCCAATCAGGGAGGTAGATCCCACACGCAGCAACTAAAGCCTCCGTATGCCACAGCTAACACCCAGCTCAGTTCAGTTCAGTTGCTCAGTTGTGTCTGACTCTTTGTGACCCTATGGACTGCAGCATGCCAGGGTTGCCCATCCTACACCAACTCACAGAGCTTGACACCATCCAACCATCTCATGCTCTGTCGTCCCCTTCTCCTCTTGCCTTCCATCTTTCCCAGCATCAGGGTCTTTTCTAATGAGTCAGTTCTTTGTGTTAGGTGCTCAAAGTATTGGAACTTCAGTACAACCAATTAAATAAATAAATACCAAGTACAGCCAAAATAAAACACCCAGTATAGCCAAATAAATAAATATTAAAAAAAAACTACCACACTGACATTATCTTCTTCTTAGTAATGAAGAAGACTTTCATTCTCTGTATCACTGACATCTTAATTTCCATTTTTCAGATGAGAAGACTGGGCCTCAGGGAAGCAGTCAGGGTCTCCTGAGGACACACTGCTGGAGAGGCGCAGGGAAGGCACTTGAACTAGATCTGAATGTCTAGGAGGCCTGTGCTGGTCCTGCCTCAGCTGATTCTCCAGGCTGACTCCTTCTCATCCTGACAGGTACCTCTTCAGAGGGGCCTTCCCCAGCCATCCCTCCTGCATTCTTTGTCACTGTGCCAGCCCTTCTCCCTTCAGAGAACTGATCACAATCTGCAAGTCTACATTCCGCTGTTCATGAAATAATATGAAGCCATCACTTACTGAAGAAATATTATCCTGATTTGATTTCAAGCACTTTCCCTGTATTATCTCATTACCTCTCACATCGGTCTTATGAAGTCAGCATTTAGCCTTCGACGGACTCTGTTTTACTTCTTTCCATAACAGAGTTATAAAAGGTGACATTAATATTTTCATTGTACAGATAATAGAACTGGCACATGGGGAGGTTAAGTAACTTACTCAAGGTCATAGAGCTGATAAGGAGCACGTATGTCTCCTCCACTAGACTCTACACTTTGTGAGGGCAGGGACCCTGTTCCAAAGGCTGAAGCAGTAACTAACGTATAATATGCACTCACCAAACACTGAATCAATACAGAGATGAATGCTAAGGGAAAAAAGAACATAGCCAAGCTCTTAAGTGTGCTCAGAAATAGCTGCTTTATCTCTGACCACACTATTGAGCCTGGGCACTGAGTTCGGGATTAGTATGGGAGTGAATGTGTATGCTTTAGTCTCGGGATTAGTATGGGAGTGAATGTGTGTGTGTGTGTGTGTCCATTGCATGTGCAAATGTGCATGTCCATGCCTGTGTGTGTATTTCTGTGCATATGTGATAGGCCGATGGATCAAGGTGTAGAAGGTTGAATCTGCTCATCACCATGAAGTTCTGAAAGAGGAAAAGGGACTTGACCCTACATTACCTCAGCTGCCCCCAGTGGAGAGAGGCTGGCCCCAGAAAAGTCATTGGGCTCTGGGTGCAAAGAGAGGGAGAGGGCATGGCAGCAAACGGGTTCATAGTCAAAGCGAGAGGAAGGTTAAACTTTGATGCTACAAGCAAAATGGAGCCTTTGTAGGTAATGGTGCACCCATTCCATTAATTCCCAGCCCGTTTCTCCAAACTTAAAGTCTGTTTGCCTAGAGTGGGAAGAGACCAGCAAAGCAGGCTGAATAAAGGTTTTGGTTCTTCATCTAGACCAAGAGCAAAGGAGACCACTGGTAGGTTTTCAGCAGAGAAGAGATGACTAGACTTGCATTCTTAGGGATCAGTCTGGGTGTAGTGCAGACAACAGGCAAGAAAGAGGCCAGAAGCTAGGAGAAGACTAGAGAGGGGAGGGGAGGGAAATCTGGGTTTACTTAGGAGGGAAAATCCACAGGAATTGCTGGCTGTCACTGTGGGGGCTGGAGGAGAGGGTGGTGGCCTCCAGGTTTCTGGAATAATGGATCTACTCAATGAGATGGAGAACACAGATAGAGAACAGATCTGGGAGGCTGGGGGAGGAGGAATAAAGTTAAAGCTTTCTCTCAGAGGAAGATAAAAGCTGCAGATGCAACAACAATCCCTTTATTCAGACTTGTTTGTTTTAAGGGCTCTTAGGCTAATCTGAGGGGCCTCTTATAAGAGCAAACTTGACATCTTGGAGAAACTATTCATTGGCTACAGTGACTGCTCCCCACACAGCCTCAGATTCCCAGTTAATTGTAAAGACCTATTCAGGAGCAACTTCACCAGCACTGAGCATCTGCTTGGACTTTATTTCAAGTAAATCGTCTTCATGTCATTAAAGCTTAACAACTTCTTCAGCTGTCGTGGTGTTATTTCTTTGGAGGATAATGTTCCATCCCTCTCTATATTTCAGAAAATCTAGAAAATATATCATCAGTGAAAGAAGCAAATAATGCTTTTTTTTTTCCTTTTTCCACTTTATACAGTCTGTTTGATTATGCACTTATGATAACAGTTACCATTTACTGAGTCCCTACTGTGTGCCAGGCACTTTATGTGCATAATATTAATTAGTTTCAATATTCCTGTAAGGTAGGTATTTACAACTGAGGAAACTGAGGCTTAGAAAAGATGTCAGTGATCTTGACTCTGAAATTCAGAATAAAAGACCCTTTAATGATAAAAAGAAAGAAAAGAGACAAAAACAATTAAGTTGCTTGTTAAAGGGAGCTGAAAAGTTGGATTCCATGAGCTATGTTCTCACTACCGTGCCTCCGAGGTATCAGCCTTCCTTTCATCCAACAGAGCCAGAGCCTTCTTTAGATTAACACATGCAAGAAGCATTATTGTATGTTGCTTAGTTAAAAAAAAATCAAAAAAGACAACCCCTGCTGGACACGTGGTTTCAAATTTGTTAGCACTTAATTAGCTGATGCCATCTGTGACATTCAGTCTCTCAAACTAGTTCTCTCCCAGACTTTCTCATTGTTTGTAGATACAAAAGACACAGGGAAACACTTCCATTAACTTACTGTTGTGTGCTTGAAGGAATAATGGACATAGGAATTAACATTCCCATTTTACAGATGAGAAAGCAGAGGCTCAGAGAAGGATGAAATGGCTTGACCAAACCATATATACAAGCTAGTAAGGGAAGGAGTATGAATTTCATTTCTCATCTGCAAAATGTGTTGTTGGTAATTGGAAAGCATTTGGCAGTGCTTTTTGTTCACAAGATGAAAAATCAAAGAATTCTCAGACTATGAGATGCCAGACTACGGAATGCCAGAGTGGATCTCAGTGACTTCTATCAATAAATGGACCTCTTGATTTTGCGGACTTAAGCATTTTCCCTTTTCCCCTGAACAAACACAGTTTTGATTTGCTCTTAGTTCCCAAGAGAGAACAGTGTCTCACATCCATACAGATCACAAAGGAAATCAATTGGTTAAAATTTGTTTACCCAACTGAGATTATTCTATTTACTCAAGAAGCCGTTATAAAGCACATATTATGTATCTGGCCCTGTTCTAAGCACTTTCAAATATTGACTAATTTCATAACAATCCACTGCGGTAGACACTATTGTAATCCCCTTTCTACAAGTGAAGAAACTCAAGCACAGAGATTGTAAGTAACCAGTTCAGGATAACACAGATAGAGAGAAGCTGACTCGTTCAATTATGCTCTTAACCACTATACTGAGCAGCCCTGAACTGGAACTAGGCTCAGATGTTTCTTGGGCAGAAGCAGAGAGCAGTGGATTCTGCATTGACTCTCCTTTTCCTGAAGAACAGGGAGCACCCCTCGTGAGTCACGACATGTGCTTTGTCCCTGCTCAGATGCTCAGAACCCTTGCCTCTGCACTACCTGCCCTAAAGGGTAAAGGAGGAGTCCTGGGAGGGTGCTGTCCGTGCTCTTGGTGCTGATCGTGCGGGAACACTGCAGAGGGGAGTTCAGTGTGTATTAAGCACACCGTCTTTACTTATAACAGCATGTTGATGGTAAGAGTGACATGCTCTTCTAATCACTTTTCCTGTAATAGCTCATTTAATTCTCACAACAACCTGATACAGTGGGGACAAGTTTCCTTCGTTTTGCGGATGAGAGATCTGAGATGCTGAAAGGTTAAGCAGCTAGTCCAAGGACATGGAGTTTTAAATGGCAGAGTTGGGACTTGAATCCAATCATTCCATTCCCAGAAACTGTACTCTCAACCTCCGTGCCTTTGGGTTCCACATAGTGCCAAAGGCAAAGGAAACTCGTGTCATTTCATCTAATGTTCCTAACTAGCCAGCGAGACAACTGTTTCTTCTCCCATGATGTGGACTAGAGAGTGTGGTTCAGAGGGGCCCTTTAGCTTGCCTTAGGTCACTGGCTGGTGAGTGGGAGAGATGTGGTATAAAATTCTGGGTCAGCAACTCTAAAACTATAACACTGTGATGCCTCTCTGCCTCTGGACTCTCAACAGAAGCCAAATGTTCACATAACCTGACTACCAAACACCCTGAGCAGAAAAAGAGCATTAACCAGAGTACAAATACAGCAAGTAAGCTCCAGATATTTAAGGTGAAATCTTTTACTATAGCATGTTGCAGTGTGGTTGGGTGATCCTCGTCTCATCCCTCTGCATAACATTCTCTATCCCTTTTGACACTGTTTTCTGCCCTGGGAGGCTGATGTCTAGGGACTGCATCAGCTTGGCTGCTTTGCGGTCTGGCTTCGGTTTGGACTCTGCTCATGGGAGGCGCCTGCAGGAGATGAGGGGGCAGAAGAAAGAGGTCAAGGTGTGTGGTCCCCTGGCTCCCTCTGGGCCACGTCACTGTTTGGCAGGGGTTGGGCTCTGTCTGCCACCCAGGCTCCCGCTTCAAGTCTTCCTACTTCCACAGTTCTTGTGGGTTCTGGGATGTGTCCTCTTGCCTCCTCAGGCACAGATTGAGAAGGTTACCCAATCTTGCACAGATTGGCAAGATAAACAGGAGACTGTTAATCTCCTCCTTCATCGTTTCCCTTTGCCCTACACATGCTTGGTTAAGAGTCTGTTTATGGAATTCTCTTCAATGACTCCTTCCGAGAGTACCCTTTGCTTCTTGCCAGGCTTCTAACCAATATATAAAATAATAGGGCAGACAAAAGGAAACACAAAACTCACTGTAGGATGATAAGAGAAAACTCAGAATAATTTATTGAGCACTTTCTGTGTGGTAGAGGCTGAGCTAAGCATTTTGAGTGCATTAGCTCATTTCATCCTCACAATTGGACTATTAAGTGGCCCTGTTATTGCCCCATTTTAGAATGAAAGGGAGGCTTAGATTTTCAGTGACCCTCCAAGAACAAACAAGTTCACCACCTGGGTGATACTGAGGTTGGTAGTGCATCTTTCCCAGCTCAGCGATGAGGCAGGCTATAGTCAGGAGGCCCGGGGGATAGGAGATCAGCTTCCCAAGAAAGATCGCTAAGCTGCAGCTAAACACGTAGAAACATCTTTACTGTCCATGAGAAGGACCCTCCTCAGGAATCAGTCTTGCTTTCCATAATGTGATGCTCCCTGTTGCTTAAGGCAGTTTTCCATCCAATACTCACTTGCGCTGAAGCATGTGTCTCATCCTCACAAAGGAATTGTTTTCTGCCCACGCCACCCTTCATTCTGCCCACCTAACGAAGCAGCCAGTCCATCTGCCTTCCTTGCTCTATCAATTCTGATTCCCTGGACCTCATTCAACTGTCTTTTAAGATGTGATGCAGTAAGGGAATTAATGATTTATTCAGCAAAAAAAAAATACCCAACTCTATTATTTCTTTAAGGATTCTTTGTGAATCAAAGTCTGGGGGCATGAGTAATGATAACTGCAGGTGCCACTTCTGAAAGAGGCTGTCAGTTGCCCCCAATATCCATAATCCTCTATTCCTTACCAAGGAACCCCACTTTGGTTGACAGTACCACTGTGCCCAGGTAAAATGCTACATGTATCAGCTCTGCCCTGAATGAACAAGGGTGTCTGTGTGTGATACAGTTCTGGTTAATGACACTTAAGCAAAAACCATTAGATGGGACTTCCAAGAAAGCCCAACAGCTGAACAGACTTGACATCTTCCCTTTAACCTTCACTCCTCCCATTTTTCCTGCCTGGAGTGAGGTCAGATGCCCAGGGTGGGAATCTGCCCATTTGCCCATCTTGCCCTGCTAAGGTGGGTGGAGCAGAAGGAGCCTGGCTCACCAATAACATTTTGTACCCACTGCACCAGCCTCAGGCAGCCTATTTGGGGCTTCATGTGGGGCGAGACCAGGGCACATTGCTTTGGTTAAGCAGTTGACAGCTGGGTTTTCTGTTCCACGCCCCTGAGTTCCTTCCTCTGATCTGCAGTGCCCGATACTATGGCTAATATTCACACATGGCTAACAAGCAAGTGAATTAAGGCTAGCATTATAAAGAACCAGTGTTAGTTATTTAATTTTAATTTAATTTGAATTTTAAAATGGAGGCTGCATAAAATGTGTTCCCTTTAAGTACAACTTTATAGTTTCAGTAGGACCACATTTTACTTCAAGTGCTGAAAATTTTGCTTCTGGATTGAGATGTGCTGTAGGTGCAGAAATGTACCAGATTTCATAGTAGATAACTTTTTTTTAATGTAAAATGTCTCATTAATAGGGCTTCCCTGGTGGTTCAGTAGTAAAGGGTCTGCCTGCCAATGTAGAAGATGTGGGTTTGATCCTGGGTCGGGAAGTTCCCCAGGAGAAGGAAATGGTAACCCACTCCAGTATTTTTCCTTGGGAAATCCCTTGGACAGAGGAGCCTGGCAGGCTACAGTCCACGGGGTCACAAAAGAGTTGGACACGACTTAGGGACTAAACAATGATGACAACAATGATAATCTCATTAATATTTTAAAATTATTGTTTACATGTTGAACAAGTATTCAGGATATGTATGATTAAACCGTCTTATGGAAATAAATTCTACCTGTTCTCTTTTCACCTTGCTAATGTGCTGCCAGAAAATGTACAAGTATGCCTGTGGCTCATGTTATATTTCTGCTCTATGGCTATTCCTCCCATTCCAAACCCACTGAGTGCCTGCTCTGTGCTGAACATGTTATGGATGTTTGTTTCATGGAGATCTTAAGGACTTCTCTGTGAGGAGAGGTATTACCTTTGTTCATAGGTGGCATAAGAGAGGTTGGAAGAGGCCGCTTTGCTCTGAGCATCCACGCCTCTGTTTGGTTCTTCAGCCATTACCTGCTCAGAGCTTAACTTACCAGGCACACAGATCACTGTGGTTTCTACATCTAAGTTGCTGCAGCTTTGCAGACCCGTTACCAGCGCACGTGACTAAGAAGACCAGGAGAAAATTACCAGGATGAGATTCGACAGAGAAAGCTGGGAATTCCCTGTGTACCAGCTCCCATCTGAGGCTGGATCAAATCCATCAAGATCTCTTGGGTACACCTGGGCTTCTCAGGTGGCACTAGTGGTAAAGATCCCACCTGCCAATGCAGGAGACAGAAGAGACAGGGGTTCAGTCCCTGGGTCAGGAAGATCCCCTGGCAGAGGGCACAGCAACTCACTCCAGTATTCTTGTCTGGAGAATCCCATGGATGGGAAAGCCTGGTGGGCTATGGTCCATAGGGTCACGAAGAGTCGGACACAACTGAAGCCACCTAGCATTCAAAGCACGCATGCACCTGGCACCCTACTCCCCTCCACTATCAGGAGGCAGCAAGGAATGCTGAGGTGTTCTGTATCACCTGGAATAAACCCGAACAGGGTAGCAGTGAGGGCTGAGGTTTGTGGGAAGGCTAGAGTCGTGATACACAGAAGCCAAGGAATAAAACCACAGAGACATGTAGGAAGTTGTCCACAGGGCACTGTGTCCACTGACAAAAGTTCACGGTTGTTTTGAGAAGACATGTTTTCTCATGGAATTCAGTGTACGTGACTCTACAACTCCATACACAACTCCATAAAGTTGGACAACTCTATGTCCATTTTTCTTCCACAGCCATTTTTTTGGATAAGAGTCTTTCTCCATTTTTTTTTTAAACTTCAGAAAAACACAAACACAAGCTGGCATGTTTATATGAGACCTGGATGTGTTTACTTTTGTAGCAGACTCTAAAAATGTCATCACCCCCTTGGCAGCTGTTTGGACATAAGAGGTACCTTGACACTTCCAAAAATATTTTGCTTTGTGGTCATTCTGCCGAACTCAGACACATGCAGTTTTATTGCGAAGTAGTCTGCTAATGTGGATGGAATTGTTTGGTGTGTCTCTCTATGCATCCTGACAAGAAAGAGTGGGTGAGGAGATGGACATCGCTCTTTTCACTACTGTGGCAATAAGGTTTTACATTTCAGCAGTGCCTTTCAAATCATGGCATCTTATAAAGCACCAGAGGCCGTGATAAGTTGATGCGTGGTTGAAATACAGCAAGTGCCTTGGCAGTCCAGCATCGCATAGTACCTCTTTGGTCCCTGAAGCAGAGGATGGGGGGCTGCTGCTGCATAGAGGAAAACAATAAAACACACTTCTGTGATGGTTATACCTGGGAACTTCTCTGAGTACTTTTCAGGGCTTTCTCTGCAAATCTTTATTGTTCTCCCTGGATCTCAATGAAACAGGAAGAGAACCGCTGCTATCAGTGACCCTTTTACACGCGCAGAAATAGAGACAGAGAAAGATTTGGGTTTTGAAAAGATTACCAAGTCAGGCAGTGATGGGGTCAACTGCAGGGTCCTTGTCCCTCCTTCTCCCTGGCTCCTCTGTTCCCACCTGACTATGCCACAAGGCAGCCAACTGACCCCGGGCATGTCAATTCTTATTTTCCATTACTCTTTCCTTGAGTGTTTATCTTAGAAACAGAGAGAGGCTGAGCACAGAGAAATGTCCCTCCTTATTCTTTCCTTATTCTCTTGTCCTCGCTCCCGCTACGTGTCTTTTGCTCTTTCTCCATTTCTTACCCATTTGTCTCCTCCTGTCTTCTTTTTCTCCCTCCCTCCCTCCCACCCTCTTCCTTTACCCTCTACGTTTTTCACTCTCTCTCATCCCGGATCATACTTTACTATCCCATTTTCTGGGAACGAGTTAAAACCCTGTTCCCTTTTGGAGGAGACTAGGCCCAGGAGGTGCTAGTGGTAAAGAATGCGCCTGCCAATGCAGGAGGTGTGTGTTCGATCCCTGGGTCGGGAAGATCCCCTGGAGGAGGAAATAGCTACCCACTTCAGTAGAATCCCATGGACAGAGGAATCTGGCGGACTACAGTCTACGGGGTCACACAGAGTCAGGCAGGACTGAGCCTCTGGCACAGCACAGGGCCAAGCCAGGGGCTTGTCAATCTGGTTCAACTAATTTTGGGGGAGACATGTGCTTTCACATGTAGCCACTAGGGGGTGCCTGTGCAATGTCTGTGGTTTTATTAGCTCTGGGAAGAAAGGACCAGAATGGCTTCTTTTCTGGAGAAAGAAGCAAGTGGGCTAGAGTAGCAAGGAGCAAGAGTAGGAAACAGACGTAGGGAACATGGATGCAGAGACAGGAGTCTTCAGGAATAGGAGCGACTGGGCTGAAAGGTTTGATTCCATTCATCCTTAGACATGGCTGGAGGATGTGGGGGGGGAAGACTCTGTGTGTGTGTATATGTGTGTGTGTGTGTGTGTGTGTGTGTGTGTGTGTGTGTGTAGGGTGTCAGGGGAAGACTGTGCGTGTGTGTGTGTGTTCAACTCTCACTTCATACTGGGGTCACTAGTGACTTATGAGCTTGCTGCTCTCTGTGGTTACTTCCAGTTATATTTCTGGATCTTGAATGCAGGGTGTTTGGAAGGTGAGCGGAATAAAATAGGAGGAAGCCACTCACAGACTAGCCAGTCCTCAGTGGCGGCATGCCTGATTCATGGATGGGCTGTGAACTCTGCGAAGCCTCTTAACTTTGAAGAGTCTCTCTGTGTTCTGCTCCACGTGTGCTGAGCCTTTCCAGTCATTCTCCAGGTTTGAAAATGCATTTCCCTCTGTAACTGACTGGAGTCGGGGATCACGGTGAACGTATGTGGTGTCTGTCTCCTTGACACATAAATGACTGATTTCTAGGGAAGGCTGTGACATCTTTTGGTGCTTGTCCTACATGACAAACTCATTTATCTCTGGTAGCTGGGAAGCAATGCTGTTGGGGGACTGCATTTTAGGAAAAATGGACTTGAACAAGAGTTGAATCCTTGCTGTGAACTGACCACCCGGCTGGGCCCTGGGGCTGTGGAGCTGAGCAGGCTCTGAGGACAGTGTGGTGGCCTAGGTGGTCCACCAGTGACCGGGGCCATCCATGAGCACAGACAGCACTGGTGGTGCGGAGAACGGGGAGAGTCCAAACGCCATCAGTGCCAAGGACTGGCTTCATGCTTCAGTTTAAACCCTGCAGAACCCTGGAAGGTTGCTATTTCCTCTCCCTGTGCTCACAGACCTCAAGTCGTTGACTGAGGATCACACAGCTAGTAAGCAGGAGAGCTGGGGGCCAAATCAAGGCCTCTCTGGCTGTCTGGCCAGTCAGATTCGGACACCAAGCCCACGGCACTGCCGAGTCTCAGGGAAACCTGGATGGGATGCACCTTTTTAAAACAAAAGGAACAGGAAGCTTGTAGTGTGAGCAGAAACTCAGCAGGAACATACAATGACCTCAGAGAAACTCTTCACGTCCATTAGCCTCTGATGACATGGGGTGTTGCTGTAGCCATGTCTGACCCACTGCAGTTGGCATCTTTCTCCAGAGGTGGGCGTGGCGGTGGTGGGGGTGATTGGGTGGGGATTCAACCATGTGGCGGTCGGCTGGGCAATGGGGGACTTGCTCTGGGGCACTGCAGCTCCTGAAATGGCCTAGTGACACCAGGCAAGGCTGATAGGGAAAGTGCCCTTCTGTCTCCGATACTGAGACATTGTTTCCAGACATGTGACTGTGAGGAGAAAGGGCAGCTGGAGTTTCTTACTGCATCTTAGGGTTTCCCGTCCAGGACAGACACATGCCTTGCAGATGGAGTAAGTGGCCCAGAGCCTCCGGCCTGACGCGGCTCTGGAGAAGTCTGCTCTGTACACAGCCTGTCCTTTGTTCCCAGAACTGTGCATGCGCCAAGCCTGCGCTCGGCAAGTCCTGGTGTGCGCCTCAAGAGATCTCTGTCTGCCCTGGAAGTCGCTAGACCTTGTGAGCACGGCACTACCCACAGCTGCTTGAGGGAAAACCATGACCTTTCTCAAGGCCTGATTTTCTCATCTGCAAAGGGATCAGGAGAGTTGGTACGCACACGGTGGCCATCTCAGGAAGACCAGCAGAGTCTGCAGGAGGCGTGGAGGTGCCCCACGGTCGATGGCCCGGCCAGGCTGGTGGGTGGGGATAATTTCCTGAGCATCTCACAGAGACATTCGTCTCCTTCTTCCCTGGAGGACCCCACAGAGATATTCACGGTGCCGGGCACCTGCCCTCTTGGACGGCTCTGAGAGAAGGAGGGGCCGGAGCAGAAGATTCAGTGCCTCTGCTCTCGGCTTCCCGGCGTACAGCCCTCCTCCCCAGCTGCTGGCGAGACGTGTCTGCCAACTGTTTGGATGCGGGAGGGGAGGAGCTGGTCTCCCGTGTCCCAGGCTGCTGCCTGGGAAGGCAGGACACGGAAGGGAGGAGAGGAGGCTTTGAGGTCCCAAGGGCCTGGGACCGCTCCCTGACAGCAGCGGCACCTAAGCAAGGTATTAAACTGCTCTGGGCCTCGGTGTCCTCAACTATAAGTGCTAAGGAACAGTATCTTCCCTACAGGGTGTTGAGAGAACTGAAAATAGTGGATCCAAAGACCCTGGCATCCCGCCTGGCACAAAACAAATGCTCAATAAAAACAGCAGTTACTCCAGGGCTGGAATGTCATGGGGGCAGAAGGTCTGAATGGAAAGGAGGGTCTTGAACTAAGTGGTGAGGGGAGCAGCTGAACACTGGCCCCTAACCCTCCCCTGGGAGAGTGTGTGTGTGCTTGTGCTAAGTTGCGCCCGACTTTGCGACCTCATGGACTGTAGCCCGCCAGGCTCCTCTGACTGTGGGATTCTCCAGGCAAGAATACTGGTGTGGGTTGCCATTTCCTACCCTGGGGATCTTCCTGACCCAGGGATCAACCCTGCATCTCTTCCATTGGCAGGTGGATTCCATACTCTCTCCTCCCTTCCTCCCTTGAAAAGTGGCTGCCAGGGCCTCACACCCTAGAATGCAAAGTCTGTGATACAGGCATGGAAGCCAGAGGTCTGTGCATTCCACTCTAATTTTAAAGGAGAAAACATTTTCCCTTAAATCCTTCCAACTTGCCCTCTAGGACTGCTGGCATGAGCCTAGTTCTGAAGAGGTGAACTCTGAAGCTCAGATAGGTTATTTAGCTGAAGATGCACAGTGGTCAGAGAGGAGCTGGGACTGCAGAGTGTCTGCTCGGCCACACTCTGGACCCCTGGTCAGAAACAGAGGTATGTGGTCCCAGGCCTTTCACTTGGTATGCTGGGGTGATGCAAGTGCCCCCCAGGAGCTACAGTTAAAGGGAAGGAGAGGCTCAGAAGACCCAGGGAACACCTATCCAGGGGTGAAAGCCCAACAAAGAACTGCTAAGCACTGGCTATGTGTGCTGGACGCTTTATGGGGACTTCCTTAAGAGCTGAGACATTTTATCTTCATGACTCTCTTAGGAAATAGGCTCTGTTATCATTCCCACTCTACAGATGAGGAAGCTGAGACACAGAGGTGACGTAACTTGCCCAAGATAGCACAGCTAGTGAGTAACTGAGCCATGGTTCTAAATGCAGGCTCTCTGGTCCCAGAGGCTATATACTAACTGTTTCATCAGACGGCCTCCTGCAAGTTTAGACCAAAGAGAGACATGAAGAAGATTCTTATTGGGACTCTGGAACGGCACCTCACCAGGAGTCAGTTCCATCTAGGGCTGGAGCTTGAGAATGAAGGAAGTTCAAACTGCGGCTTAGGGCAGCTTGGAGCTCCTTGACTCTCGCCCCAGGCATCTCTTGGTATAGTGCCAGCTCAGTCACTAAGTCTTGTCCCACCCAACTCTCTGTAGCCTGCCAGGTTCCTCTGTCCATGGGATGTCCCAGGCAAGAATACTGGAGTGAGTTGTCATTTTATTCTCCGAGGGATCTTCCCAACCCAGGAATCGAACCCTAAATCTGCCTTGGCAGGTGGATTCTTCCTCCCACCCCATCAGGGAGGCCCCCCTCCGGTGTGGAGTCACCTCTATTTGCATCGAGTTCAGGTGGTTGCCTGGGGGCCTGGCATGTCTATGGCTTATTCCTTCACCACTAGTTTCTGGTGCCCCTACACCCGCCCTAGGCCACTAGGTGCTGGGGACCCTTCCCCATAAAAGAAAGCTCTAGCCCTGTCTGTGAGGTGCTCCGGGTCTGGGGAAAACAGCAGCAGAGTTCTCGGTGAGCAAGGCCTGACCAGCGCTGGTAGGACACACAACAGGCACCAGCTTTCCTGGGGAAGTCCTGGAAGCCTGTCCAAGAACAGGGACATAGAGGCCTGGACTTGAGGTGGGATATGGTGGGGCAAAGGCAGGACAGACTCGGGGTCTTCGGGCCCCGCCACTGACTCTGCCTGGGAAATGTGAAAACCATCCGATGGAGGATTTGTCGAAGGGGTTGGCGGGGCGTAAACGAACGGAGGACGGCAACACCCACGTGCGTCCAGGGGACTGTGCCCCAGAGGGGACGGGCTGGGGCGCAGCTCCCTCCCCCGCTTCGGACACAGCGGATTTCTGCGCGAAGAGAATGGCAAGCCGGGATGACAAAGCCGACCTGAAGGGCACGCGCTTTTATGTAATCGACCTCGGTTCCGAGGGTCTCGCGGCTTGGCGCTGAGCGCAGGAGGCACCTACCGAAGGAGGACGGCTGGGCGCCCGCGTTATTTCCTAGCAAACAGGAGCGAGGGAGGCAAAGCGAGCTAAGTTATGGAAGTCCAGGGAGCTGGAGAGCGGGGCAGCTCGCCCCGCTGCCCTTCCCCAGAGCCCGCGGGGGCGAGCCCGGGCGCTCCCCCGCGTCCGTCTCCGCCCGGCCCCAGACCGAGCGCGCAGCCCTCCTCCCGGGATCGCTCGCTGGGTGACCTTGGGCGAGCCGCCCGACCTCTCTGGGCCCAGGTGCCCGGGCTCTGCGTCTCGGCCCGCCGTGGCCGAGCAGCGCGGAGCTCCG
>ML661883.1:4764053-4831792 GCA_007570785.1 Antilocapra americana | reverse complement strand
GGGGGTTGCGGGGCCGCCGCCCGCCCGCCTGGAGTGCGCTTCCCGGGCGCGGGCGGCCGGCGAGCATGGAGGAGAAGTACCTGCCGGAGCTGATGGCGGAGAAGGACTCGCTGGACCCCTCCTTCACGCACGCCCTGCGGCTGGTGAACCAAGGTGAGGGCGCGCCGGCCGGCCGGCTGACCGACCGTTAACGGCCGCCCGCGGCCGCTGGGGACCGGAGCGGCGGGCCGGGGAGGGTGGGGGCCGGAGCCCGGGGCGTCGGGCCCGCGGGCGAGGCGCAGGTGTCGGGGTGCGGAGCCGTGGGGGCGGGCTGGCCGTCGACCTCGGGGCCACCGGGGGGGCCCAGGTCGCAGTCTGGGGCGGCCGATGCGGGCGGGGACCCGGGGATGTGGGACACCCGGGGGAAGCCGGAGCGTGGTGTGCGCGCTGTGGGGAGACGCGGGAGGGGAGGCAGGCTGGGCGTTCGGATGAGACTTGGAGGGAATCTGTGGGCGACTCGAGGGCACCCCAGGGAAACTTGCGGGTGGGGGCCCGCGAACATCTGGGGGCTTCGTTGGGGCGGGGGTTGAGTGAGCTCATTGGAGGGGAGAATGGGGCGATGGGGCGCAGTAGGGAGCTAGTTGCGTTTGGTTAGTCTCGGAGCTGGAGAAAGAACTGGAGGAAAATGGAAGGATTCGAGGGGATCAGAAGCAGAAGAGGTGAAGGGAACAGGTGCTTGGATTGTTGGTGAAGTTTGAGGACCTCGGAGGAGGTTTGGGGTCAGAAGCCCCGGCACTTTGGAGGAGCGGGGCCCGCTGTCCCGGTTCCCTCTCTCCTCCCTCTCTCTCATCCCTCGCTCGCTCTCTCGCGGGTCCGGGCTCTCGGCCCCCTCCCTCGGGGTGGGCAGCTCACACCTAGCCTTGCAGGCCGGTCCTTGGAGAGTCACGGGGGGAGGCGGGGAGCGACCCACGCAGGAGAGTCCCCTTCTTGACTGGCCTGTTCTCTCTCTGGGAGGCTCTGGGTGGGTCACCCTCACTGCGGGGCGGCCCGGGGTTCACAACACTGGCCAAGGAGTCTTCGCCGCTTGTGCCATTTTAGCTCTCCTCCGGCCAGCTCGGGGAGTGAGCCGCCCAGGGAAGTACCGGACGCGGGGCGCGGGGGCGTACGGAGGCGTGCCCGCCCAGGACGGCGCTCCCTGGCTTGTTCCTTCTCCAGCTTCCCGAGTAATCTGCCAGGATGGACGGTAAATGAAGCCCGCCTTCCCCAGAGCGGTTTCCTTCATCCCTCCCGGGAGCTGGAATGCGTGTTTGAGATAAAGATGGGTTTGGGAGCCGCTGGTATGCTTTTTCTCTGCGTGATGGCACAGACGTTATCCGGTCAGATCTGTTACCTTTGGCACGAATCATTGTGCCTTGAGGGTCTGTGGTTGCCGACCCAGCCGGGTCTGTTGATCTTCGGGCTGGCTCTGGCTTTTTTTTATTGTTGAAAGTGAAAGATGAGGCAGACATATTCTATTTGTATATAGGTGTCTATATTTTACAACAGCGACCTCCGGTATTTGCCTATTGCAACCCGTTCTTCCTAGCAGGGTGTGTGTGTGGTCGGTCTTGGTGGAGGGACTGACTGTCTGCGAGAATTTAATCTTGATATTTGCTTTGTTGGACAGAGATGGGTTCACTGAGTTTTCCCATTTTATTTTAATTGTAGGCTTACTTTTATTTCTTTAATAAAACGGGCTTGTGAAAAAGTAACGGCTATGCGTTACAGAAAGCGAATTTTAAGTTTTATTGCCATGCTCTTGTGAACAGTTCTACAGTTGGGTTTGTACTCCTCACTCTTTGTGATTTACATATATCTTTTGTTGCCTGCTGGGCTGTCATCTCTGTGAAAGAAATTTCTTTGTACCTTGTGTGAGATCACTGGCATTAGAAATATTAGGGATTGTGGAATGAAGTGTATTTTTCAGAATAAAGAAGCCGAGTCAAAGTTAGGTTGTACTCCATTAAAGAAGCAGTTTAACAAAAGTGTAGTAAGTTATCTTATTTTGAAAGTCAGAATTATTTTTCTCTGCCAGGTTGTGTGGCATTCATTCTGCTACTACATTTGGAATTCTTTTGGTTTCTGCGATTTTTACCTGTAGTAACTGCTTCCAATTATTTGAAACAAATCTTGGGCAATGTTGCCATTTAGTTTTTTTTTTTTTTTTTTATCGTGTTGAACCTGATCACATTACTTTTCCATCAAAAATGTAGTTCTTGCAAGAGGTACGTTTCTCACATTGAACAGTTAGGGAAGGAACTTATTCAGATGTTGTTATTACTGTTTATTTATATTTTTTTCAGACTAAAATGTTTTCCCCTTAAATCGCAGGCTAGTATCTGGAATGTAAAGCTCTATCATTTAAAATATTAATTATGCTCTGTTACATAACTCCAGAATTACAAGTGGCATTTCTGAAACACGGTTTCTTAAATCTGAATCGATTGTTATGAAGCTTTGATTTTAAATCTGAAAATCGTCTTGTGATTGGCTACCAAGAGCATTTTTATTCTTTTTTTAATCTGTATTTTCGACTACTTCCTTCTAAAGGGAGGCATCTGTTTTTCAGATGAATCTTGATACTGGGATGGGTATTCAGGCACTAATCTGTAAATGGTAATGGGTCACACCTTTACTTTATTATGGAATAGCTTGGGATAAGCAGACTTGATCAGCATCACCAAATGCTGTCAGTACCTTTGTCTGCGAGTAGTCTCAAGTTCCCCAAGCTCTTTGAGGCACGGCTGTCTCCTTGTGTTCTCATACTCAGGCCCCAGCGGGGCAGACACTGACGTCTCTGTTTTTCAGGGGAGGCAGCTGGTAGGTGACTGAGAGAGGTGGATCTGCCCTCAGGTCTTTGGCCTCATAGGGCCATTGTTCTCCATACTCGGACTTTCTCCAAAAGATGGCACTGAAACACTTCACAGATGGGAATTTAAAACCCTGCCGAAGTCAGTAGAACTAATGTGCTTGTTTCCTGTTGACTTCCTGTTGATTTTCTAAAAACGTTTGTTTCTGTGCTTGTCTAGTGGTCTTCTTTGAAGAAACAAGCTTTTGTGGTAGATATCTCCTATAGGATTCTAGTGCTCAGGTCAAGGGGCGTTTTTGAATTAAAGCCCTTTGGGGACCAATAAATGACTTTATCAACACACTGTGATAGTGAAACAGTTGATAGTGAGGTGTGGTCATTTTTAAACAATTCGGCATTTGTAGACGCTGATAGCTGAATTACCTCTTTTTCCTAGTGATGTTCAAGTAAGGACTTGAGCTGGAATCACAAGATACATGCTTCTGTGTAGCGTAGGTTGGCTTTTACACTTCCCCAGGGTTATGCTTCCTAGTGGGCATTAGTTCTTGGCTTTTATTGCAATTTTCTCAGGATAAATTTTCCTTCCCCTCACTCCCTCAAATACTGAATGCTTTTGTTTCTCTGCCAAAAGTAATGCGTGATGTTTACTTGATGTTAAAACTGAATCAAATAAAATAAACTTTTTTTAAAAAATCCCCACCTCCATTGCCTATAGAGTGAGTTGACATTGCAGTTTCTTGCCAAGGAGGTTAATTGGAGATGAAAGTAGCATTCCATGTTTTATATTATATTTGCTACTAGGGGATGTGCTGACTCTTACTAAAAACATCTTCAGAAATGTCTTACGCATTATAATTTAATCCAGTTCTCTGGTCTTGCGTTGGATGGTTTTCAGTCCAAGCCAAGTAACCATTAAATAAGATTACATAACCCTGTATTTTTAATTATCTGATATATGGATTGGTGGCTGGTTCACTGCCAAGTTATACTTAGTGGTTGGTTACAAGAGGAAGTGGGGCAGAGGATTGCAGGTTGTGGTGGTCTGTTCGTGTCCAGTGGAGAAGGAAATGGCAACCCACTCTAGTGTTCTTGCCTAGAGAATCCCATGGGCAGAGAAGCCTGGTGGGCTACCATCCATAGGGTCACACAGAGTCAGACACAGCTGAAGCGACTTAGCATGCATGCATGCGTTAATGTCCAGATAAATTTCTTTGTTGGTGTTTCAAAATAAGCTGTTTTTCATATTACATCAGTTTCTCTTAGTAATGAGACTCTTAGCATCACTCAGGGTATATATGTGGGGTAAACATATATGAAGGGAGGGTCGTTATTTTGCCATGTGTGCTTCTCTCAACAAGCTCGACGGCTTAGAGTTTTCCTTTGGGGGACCCTTTCTGGAAATTGTTTTGGTTGCTTGTGGTAAGCGTGTAAAGTAAGAGAATGAGAGTGAAGGTTGCAGAATTCTGTTAAGTTGCAGTACCTTCATGCCATAGCGTGCACTTCTCCGCTTCGTCAAGGGAAGAGTGTGCTTATTTAGTTTTGAATAGTTTTTCTTAGGCTTATCAGGTTTTGTTTTTTTGTAAGAAGTGGGAGCAATGACTCACATATTTATTCTTTGACTCACATTTTTAGATTAATCATTTTCTACAGTGTTATGGCTCAGAAGGGTCTAGTGATTGTCAGTTACAGTGTTTTGGTATCCAGATAGTAGTAGCAGGTTTATTGAGAACCTACCTTGCAGGGCGTTTTTGCTGGTCCTGGCCTGAGAGAGGAAAAACAGCCTCTACTCCTGAGGAATATCTGCTCTCTTCTGCATCAGATTGAGAGTGGGCTATAAGTGTTTAAATGCCCTCTCCTTTCCAGAGGAGTGTCCTATTAGCCTTCAACTATCCTTTTGAACTATTTTGTGACAAGGTGGTTTAGATTTAACTCTCAGTCTAGGAATACTTACCAGGTACTTCTGCACACCCAGCCATGTCTATAACCTTAATACTGAGAACAGCCCGAAATGTAGAGACTTTTGGCTCAATATATTACTTGTAGAAACGGAGATGCCAACAGTAACTCACCCAGAGTGACTCACTGGCAGAATGTCCGAGTGGGTGGTCAGGCTTCGTTGTTTTCCACATCACTCGGACCTTTGGATGTGTGAAGGGTCAAACTGTGATGATACAGGTAGTTAACAACAGAAGGGGGATTCAAACTCTGGCCTTTTATGTGCAGTTTGTTCTTTTCTCTCTAGCTTGTGCTGGAATTGAAAGATGGGTTATATAGCACCCATTGTTTATGATACTTTATCCTCCAAGTTTCTGCTGTAGGTATCTCCTCTGACCACTTCCCTCCCTCCATGGGCTAGAGTGCCCATTTTCTTTTTGTGAAGCAGGTGATGCCTAACTCTCTGATGGGGTGATAGTCATCACAACGTGGTATTTGGATCTCTGTCTTCCCTGGAGAGTGTGAACTGCTTGGGAGGTAAGGCTTGGTCTGACCTACCTTTGTGTCTTCAGAATCTCATATAGTTCTTAGTCCGTAGCCCTTGTAAACTCCAGTCTTCATTTCAGTGTTGTTTTAATTCTCATAAAGGTAGAAGAATCAGAAGATACTTGGAGTTTGGCTCTCCTTAAGGGCTTTGCTTTTTACCACTTTAGAGACCCTGAGTAGGGGTAGGAGGAAGCACCCAACAGGTGTGCAGGCAGACACTGAAGGGGATTCTAAGTGAACGCAGTGCTGAAGAAGCAGGAGAGCATCCCGGGGCCCACTCCATGGGGTGGGCTGTAGGGGTGCTTCTAGGGAGGTGAGGAGATGTTATCAGATCTGCTTGGAGTGGATGGTTATTTACTTTTATTCTTTCTTGAGGAACTTACTAGGCAGCGCACTCTAACACTGTTAGCTCTCCTTGCCCAAACTAACGAGATTTCTCATGACAGATTTAAGCCAGAAGTTGGGTGACCCTCGTCCCTTGCTGAATAAGCCTTAGCTGAAGGAGTGAATCTTCTCTCTCAGCTGCCGCAGACCCCAAAGCCCAGGAGCAGTAGTGGTCGCCGATGGAACGCTAGCAGCGCTTTGGGTGTCACGAGACCCTTCGCTTGTTGTCATCACTCCCCCTGAGTGGAGATAGAATGGCTTATGTGTTTTACCAAAAAACAGGAGTGTTCCATAGCTTTGGGATAGTGATTATAATAAAAGCTGCCAAATGGAGGGCCTCTGTGCCAGGTGCTTCCTGTGCATTATCTCCAGTCCCCGAGAGGTCTTGCAAGGTAGGTGATTTTATCCCCTGCCCTGTGTCCTTTGCTTTTTCAGATGAAGCATCTGAGACTCTAAAGGGTGCATGCTCCTCAGGCTGACCTTCTGAATCAAGCCATCCTGTGTTTTGATAGGATACTTTTAAGAAAAGAGACTCAAAGATGGAACCCAACCTTGTTTTTCAATGAGGGTTTCATTACGGTGGAAGCCAGTTAGGAAGTTCCCTTTGTGATGATGAATTTTTAAAAGAGGTTTCCAGAATTCGTTTACCAAAAAGGCAAGCTCCCTTTCTTCCGATGTCCTCCAGCAGCGCTTTCGCTTTCCAGTCTTCAGTAAGCATTCAAGGTGAGGAGTTTTACTTACGTGTATTTCAGTAACCAAGGATAAAGTAGGACACCTTTCTGTATTGAGAGAAGTCAATTCTTGATGAAGCTCTCTCTTGAAAGTGTATCTTAGAGACAGAGCTCTTCGTGTTCAAATACTCTATCGCAGAAACAGTTGGTGTGATATCAGGGATTTAGAGGCAGTTTACGGTGTGTTTTAAAAATTCCCCATCTTCTAAAAATAGGCTCATAAAAGAAAAAAGAAAATACCAAGAACATACAAGAACATAGTCCCACTGATAATGGCTCTGTGAAGGAAGTGGAGTATGTTTGAATATAGTTGATTGCAATTGTTAATAATACTAGTTACTGTTTATCAGGAACCTTTTCTGGGTTAGATGCTTTATGTACATGATTTCATTTAACTTTCCTAACAGTCTTGAAAGAGTAAATCATTTTACCTTACATTGTAGATGAGGAAATTGAGGGCAGGGAGGTTAAATAATTTGCCTAATGTCAGAGAGCTAATAAGTGGTAAGCCAGGATTCAGGTCTTCATCTGCCCCTTCCAGAGTCCTGTACCGCACCGCTTACCTGTGTGTCCCAGCAGGGCTGGGAGCCTTTCCTTGTGGTGGTGGGCTTTTTTGTTGACTTTTGTGGGAGAACCTCGGTCACGCAGCTCTTAAAGTGAGCTGCCTGGTACTGGACTGGCGCTCTGAGCAGGTAGTGCCGCGGCTGTGCGGGGTAGGGGCTGTGTGACCACAGGCAGCCTGGAAGGTCTGGCGGATGCGTTTACAGGAGAGCTGGCATTGCTTCATAGGAGGAGAGCTGCCCAAGGAGTCATGTGATTCCGGCAGGTGACGACTTTCTAGTCTGTGACCCTGTACCAGTTCCTGCACCGGAGCCGCAGTTTCTCATCTGTTACTTTGGAGACCTTGTACCTCCTCTGGGGGTGGCCGTTTAGATGGGACGTAAGTACAGTGTCCTGAACAAACATCACCTGCTCGTTTCACAGAATTGCCGAGACAGATGTGTGCATATAGGCATCACTTTGCAGACGTAAAGTATATAATAATAACTCAATGCATAAATCATCCCGTCTCCTTCCTCAGAGTAATTTTATGTTATTAAAATGATTTTTAGTTTTCCAATCCTGGAGATACTGAAAGAGAAACTCATTCTTTAGGAAGCCTCTTTCATTAATATCATGTACAAAATTAGCAGCAGCTCTGACTGGTTTTTATTATGCTGTTCAAGATGCAGCACCTGAGGCTTCCATTAACAAATGAGGCTTCCATTAACAGATCTATGACTGCACATCTTAAAACATGTCTGGACACTCAGCAGCCGCTCTCCATAGGCACAGGGTATCTTGCTCTGAATTGGCAAGCTGTAAATTTCCATAAGTTTTTGCATTTCCATAATTTTTCACCATTCAGCCCCTGCTGCTATTTTAAGAACTTTAAAAGGTGTTCTTGGCATATTATTGATGTTCTTCCTTGGTGTGATAAAGAGTTGTGAGTGTGTGAGAGCACCCTTTTTGATCTCTCTTTTTGATGTGAATCTTACACTTGGGGTCACTGTTGGTTCATGCGCCCATGGAGAAATTGTAATGGAGGGGAGAGGGGACGGTTTTCATCCTGTCCTTTTTCCTTGTTCTCCGTTTGCTTGAGTTACTTGGCGCCCCTGTGCCCTGCTCTTCTCCCACTAGGTGGCGCTCCGTATAGCCCAGTCACCCTCCCCATCCACACAGGGGGCTTCGTCTGAACCAGTGTTAGTCTTGAGCCATCATCAAGCTTGTGTTGCTTTGATATTCAGGTACTGATATTAATCTTCCACATTGCTGATGTTTTAAGAGGCATACTCTCTAGCCAGCATTTTCAGAAAATCAAGGTCAGTGTTTGTTTTGTGCCTAAGGTGTTCCCGGCATTGCTGCAAGGTTATTCTTCATGCATTACCTCCTTTGGTTCTGGTGACCGCCTTGGGAAGTAGTTTTGTTGTCATTCTGCAGGTAAAGAAGTGGAGGCTAGGGAGCTATATAACTTGTTCAGGGTCATGCAGCTAACTTACATTATAGGGTTTATTATGCTCTAAAGAAAAAATATTTCAAAAACATTGAATTGAAACATTTTTTTGGAGGAAAGTTTTGGGGTAATCTGACTTACGGCCGTTGGACATTGTGTTCTGTTGATTTTGTCTGGGAGAACTATAGGGCTGACAGTGATTTGCATTGGCACGTATGAGTCAAATCCGTTGTGTGAGGAAGCAAACAGTGTTAGCCAAAGCTTTGTCAGCTGGTGTGGAAACTGCTGCTTCCTTTTGCTTCTTTTGTCTCCTAACTCACGTGGGCCCAGGGGCTAGGTCAGTACCAGGTAGCCATGGGGAACTTTGAACAAAGCTCTGATTCCACTTTCAGTAATTTTAGCTGAAATATTAGATCAAGTCCATAGGAACTGAAAAATTTGTACTGAAGTTTCTTTAACTCCATTCATTTATTTCAGATTTGTTGAGTATCTGCCCTTCTGAATTGAACTGTTTATTCTGGGCCGGTTACTTCTCTGAGCCTATGTTCCCTTGTCTGCACAGTGGCAGCGATGCCTGCCTTGTAGGTCATTAGGGCAAATGACAATGATACTGTAGTTTAAGAATTTTATTAAAAATTTTTTAACATATAGGATATAGGTATATTTTTATATCCAGTATGAGACAATTTTGCACTTATGTTTATCTTCATTTTACATTATTTTTTTCTATCTGAATTTCATGCGTCGGGCCACAGTCACCAACTTGTGCAGTGGGTTATCTGCCAGTAAGTTTTTAGGGCCAGCTTTCTCCTGCCACCTTGTACCACTCCTGTCCCTTTCTTCTGGTTGCATGGGCTCAGCAAACACAAATAGAAGCTTAGAAAAATCTCTCTCACTTTTTGTTTGCTTCCTTGTGCAAGCTGCAGCTAACTAAAGATGATACTGAAGTAAGAGTTAGATGAGGGGGAAAGGACACATGGCTAAGGGCAGAGTTTTAAATCAGACAGACCTGAGTTCACATCTTAGCTCTACCGCTTCTCTCTGTGGTGACTGTAGATACGTGAACCCCTCTCAGCTTCAGTTTCCATGATGAAGAAATGGGGATAAAAAGTTAATAAATCCTCTGAAGTTTTTGTGGGGTTTCAGTGAGGTGTGTGTGAAGAGCTGTGTCATGTCTGGCATCTAATAAGTACAGAATAAATGCTTGCTGTTGCCATTCTCCTCCTCACCACCCTCACCATCATCCTCCTCAAATCCTCCTCCTCACCATCATCCTACTCGGTGTCCTCGTCGTCCTCGTCACTATCCTCCTCACCATCCTCCTCCTTCTCACCATCCTCCTCCTTCTCACCATCCTCCTCCTCACTATCCTCCTTCTCACCGTCTTCTTCCTCCTCACCATCCTCCTCCTCACCACCCTCCTTACCATCATCCTCCTCACATCCTCCTCCTCACCATTCTCCTCCTCCTCACCACCCTCCTTACCATCATCCTCCTCGCATCCTCCTCCTCACCATCCTCCTTCTCACCATCGTCCTCATCACCGTCCTCCTCCTCCTTCTCTTCACCATCCTCCTCTTCCTCACCATCCTCCTCCTCCTCACCATCCTCCTCCTCCTCACCATCCTCCTCCTCCTCTTCGTCTTCTTCTCCTCACCATCCTCCTCCTCACCGTCTTCTTCTCACCATCCTCCTCCTCCTCTCCGTCCTCTCCTCCTCAGCATCCTCCTCCTCCTCCTCACATCCTCCTCCTTACCATCCTCCTTCTCTTCACTATTGTCTTCCTCACCATCCTCCTCCTCCTCACCATCATCATCCTCACCATCCTCCTCCTCAGCATCGTCCTCCTCACCATCCTCCTCTTCATCACCACTGCTATCGTTTTTTAATCAAAGAATTTGTAATCTAGTGAGGGAGATAAACGTGTAGGGGGAACAATTTTAACAGTGTGTGAAGTGCTGTGGAAAACAGACTTAGGGGCTTTAGGGGATCAGAGTGACCTCTCTCCTCTCAAGACCAAGCTAGACTTTCTGGCAGAGGCTTTTTCAGAGAGGATTAGCTGGATGCAGAAATTGTTGCAGATGGAGGAAAGGACTTGGGCAGGGACAGGTAAAATTTCCGACCCCTCCAGGTTGTTGATTCTGTCTCCCATGTCTCCATAACATATTCGCATTTCTACTTGTTGTGTATTGTGGTTGTTCATCTGTCTTCTTTCACCTCCCCCTCCCATTTTCCTTCCTGGCGTTACAACTTTTATTTGAAAACAACTTTAAACTTACAGAGGAAGGAGTACTGCTGAAGCCCTGGATGCCCCTTCATTTGGATTCACCAGTTGTTTACATTTCCCTGTGTTTGGCTCTGCGATTCTGTCTGTGTTCTCCTAACTCTTTTGAGAGTAAGGTGTGTGTGTTATCTGCCTTTACCCCTAATACCTGAGTACCTTTGTATTTCCTGAGATTAAGGGCTGTCTCTGACATAACCGTACTTACCAGATCGCAGTGACGACAGAAGTTAGTCATCGTTCTGGTATTTTTATTACTTAACTTACCGTCCACGTGCTCCTCTCACCAGTTGTTCCAGTTTTGTCTTTTATAGGATCCAGATCAAGACTACACGTTTCATTTAGTTGTCAAGCCTTTTAGTCTCTTAATTTGGAACAGCTTCTCTGTCTTTTGCCTTTCATGGCATGCATATTTGAGTACTACACAAGCCGGGATTTTGCAGAGTACCTCTCAGTGTGGGTTGTCTGTTTCTTTACATTTATATTCATGTTGTGCACGCTGTTCATACTGTTAAATCCAGTGGAGGTGATGGAATTCCAGCTGAGCTATTTCAAATCCTAAAAGATGATGCTGTGAAAGTGCTGCACTCAATATGCCAGCACATTTGGAAAACTCAGCAGTGGCCATAGGACTGGAAAAGGTCAGTTTTCATTCCAGTCCCAAAGAAAGGCAATGCCAAAGAATGTTCGAACTACTGAGCAATTGCACTCATCTCACGCACTAGTAAAGTGATGCTCAAAATTCTCCAAGCCAGGCTTCAACAGTACGTGAACTGAGAACTTTCAGATATTCAGGTAGGATTTAGAAAAGTCAGAGGAACCTGGCATCAAACTGCCAACATCTGTTGGGTCATCGAAACAGCAAGAGAATTTCAGAAAAACATTTACTTCTGCTTTATTGACTACACAAAACACTTTGATTGTGTGGATCACAACAAACTGTGGAAAATTTTTCAGGAGATGGGAATATACCAGACTACCTTACCTGCCTCCTGAGAAATCTGTATGCAGGTCAAGAAGCAACAGTTAGAACTGGACATGGATCAATGGACTGGTTCCAGATTGGGAAAGAAGTATGTCAAGCCTGTATATTGTCACCCTGCTTATTTAACTTACATGCAGAGTACATCATGGGAAATGCTGGGCTGGATGAAGCACAAGCGGGAATCAGGATTGCCAGGAGAAACCTCAGATATGCAGATGACACCACCCTTATGGCAGAAAGTGAAGAAGAACTAAAGAGCCTCTCGATGAAAGTGCAAGAGGAGAGTGAAAAAGTTGGCTTAAAACTCAGCGTTCAGAAAACGAAGATCATGGCATGTGGTCCCATTACTTCATAGCACATAGATGGGAAAACAATGAAAACAGTGGGAGACTTTACTTTTTGGGGCTCCCAAATCACTGCAGACGGTGACTGCAGTCTTAAAATTAAAAGATGCTTGCTTCTTGGAAGAAAAGCTGTGACCAACCTAGACAGCATGTTAAAAAGCAGAGACATTACTTTGCCAACAAAGGTCCATCTAGTCAAAGCTATGGTTTTTCTAGAAGTCACGTATGAATTTGAGAGTTGGACCAGAAAGAAGATTGAGTGTTGAAGAATTGATGCTTCTGAACTCTGGTGTTAGACAAGACTCTTGAGATCCCCTTGGACTGCAGAGAGATCCAACCAGTTTATCCTAAAGGAAATCAGTCCTGAATATTCACTGGAAGGACTGATGCTAAAACTGAAACTCCAATACTTTGGTTACCTGATATGAAGAAGTGACTCCTTAAAAAAAGACCCTGATGGTGGGAAAGATTAAAGGCAGGAAGGAAAGGGACAACAGAGGATGAGATGGTTGGATGGCATCACCGATTTGATGGACATGAGTTTGAGCAAGCTCTGGGAGTTGGTGACGGACAGGGAAGCCTGGCGTGCTGCAGTCCGTGGGGTCACAGAGCGTCGGGCACGACTGGGTGACTGCACTGTGTACTCTCGGCAGGAGTTCCACCAGGTGATGGCGTCCTCTCAGTGTGTCACGGCAGGAGGCACACGGTCTCGCTGTCACTTTATCCTGTCAGTATTGAGGGTGCCGCGTTTTGTTCACTTGGTGTAAGTGGTGCTGGTCTTGTCCCCTGTAAGTTTCCATCTTCATTTTATAATTAATTAGCACTTTTGTGGAGTGATGCTTTGAGACTGTGTAAATACTCCTTATTAAACTCTCCCTCACAAATTTTAGTACCCATTAATGTTTCTTACCTGAATTAATTATTACTGTGATGGTTGTAAAACGGTGATTTTCTCACTCCGACATTCCGCCTTTGTGCATTGGTTGACATTCTCCTGAAAGGGAACATTTTTATTGTTTTCTTTCCTTCTTTCGTCTTCCCTACCTCTGGCCTGCCCTCCATCACTTATGTGTTTACATTCAGTTGGTTGTAGCCCTTCACCGTCACTGTATGTGAGAATGTTAATTGCTAAGTCGTGTCCGACTTTGCGACCCCATGGACGACAGCCCACCAGACTCCTCTGTCCATAGGATTTTCCAGACAGGAATACTGGAGTGGGTTGCTGTTTCTTTCTTCAGGGGATATTCCCGACCCAGCGATTGAACCCGCGTCTTCTGCATTGGTAGGCACAATCCTTTCTGTAAAATCTAAAAACAGGGGTCTTAAAGTTCTGTGTCTCAAAGCACTTCATGCTTCTGTGGGGAGCCCTGGTCTGGTAAGAAAGGGAGCCGGCCTGTCTCCTTCCCCCTGGGCTTCTGTCCTCAGGTCCTGAGGTGGCTCACACGACTTTGATTTGCTCAATGAATTTTACTTTTTGTTGTTTTAAGTGTGAAAAGTACTGTCGAGGAAGTTATGCCTTGGTGATGACTCTGAGTCAGAGGCAGCTCTCCCGGCCCATCCCCGAGTGAGTGTGTTGGTCAGAGCCTCTGGGGACAGAGCTGCCTGCCTGTCCTGCGGTCTGCAGTGAGACCAGAGAGCAGGGCACAGACAGGCAGGTCGTGTTACTTGGTGTAGTCCCCTGGTTGTGTGCTTTCTTTGTTTTCTTTTCCTCTGTCAGGGCTTTGCTCCTTAAATGCTAAATGGGAGCAGTACTCTTGTTGATAATGAACTCTCTGGGCTTAAGGCTCTTCATGTCTGAAAAGAGCACCAGGGGATCAGCGTCCCCAGCCTGGTGGGTTCATGTCCCCACGATCGGTGTCCTGTGCCCCGGAGGCCTCTGGCCGCAGAGCATGTTCCTTGTTCCTGTCTCGTGGAGCCTAGCGGGGAGCTGGGACGCAGCACAGCCCCCTCCCCACCCTTACCCACTCTGAGCTTTGATCTAGAGACGGTGCCCGGCTTCCTGGCTGCCCTTTGTGGTCCTGGGCCCCACGTTACCTGCAATAAAGGATGTGGGACAGAAGGTAGTGTTGGGAGTGTTGGGAGCCAGCATCTGGCAGGTGGGGCGCCGTCTGCTCCTCATGCTGAGGACTTTCAGAGTCTTGGGAAACCCCTCCCAGCTGCTGGGGAGAAGCCTGGGGAGGAAGCCGGGAGGTGTGAGTTTCTCCTCAGTTGTCTCTGCTGGGCCGGAGGGTGTCCACTTCTTGCTCAGGACGGATGGCATGCTCAGGCTGGGCTCACTGCCGGGACACAGGGCTGGGAGTCCTTCATCCCTGCTTAAAGAGTTCTCAGCCCATTGGGGAAGCAGCCAAATTAAAAGACATTTATATCTCAGGGGGGTGAACGCTGTAATGAAGACCGCACGTGGGGTTCTGCAGCAGCTACGCAGCATTCCCAGGGACCAGGGCAGCGGGCGCCCCGGGTGAGGCCTGTTGTGGGGAGACACAGGCAGCAGTTCCTGCTCCAGCCCCTTCCTGTGCTAAAGCATGGCCTGGCTGCCTGTGAGGCCCCTCTCCTCCCCCTCCCTCTCCTCCTCAGTGTTCACCCTCAGCCCCCAGTACAGCCCCTCCTCTTCTCAGCCATGCTTGCCTTTGTCACACTCTGAATTAGAATGCTTTGTTGGGAGCTGTTTCTCCCATGGGCATCTCAGTTTCCTACAGGCAGAAAATCCGCCTTCTTAGCTTGGCTTCCTCCTCCAGTGCTGAGCACAGTGCCCAGGAGATGGTCAGTGCTCAGAAAGAGTCTGTAGGATGAACAGTCAGCTGGGCTCAGTTTCTTCTTCTCTGCATTAGGGCAGTGGATTTGTGATTCCGTGGTGAAGGACAATGGAAAAAGGCTGTTCTTTTACTTGAGTTTCTGGCTGCTGATTTTGAGGGGCAGACTTCCATTTCTCGGGCAGCTGTGCCAGTGTGTGCACAAGCCTTGAGTCTGGGACTCAGACCTGTGGGCCATCTCCTTGGCCTGTTTAAGAATTTCTGGATCTGGGCACATCCCTTCACCTCCCTAAATACCAGTGCTTTAGTTTGTTCAGACAGTCAGGAGACTACCCACATCCCAGACATCCTGTCAGGTTTCAGTGACAAGACACTGAGACTCCAGGCTTCTGAGCCCTGAGGCTTTATTCCCTGCTGAATCACAAGTGCCCAAAACAGTGCCTGCCACCCGGCGGGCCCTTGGTGTTTGTTGAGTGAATGACATAGGAAAGCAGCTTCTCTCATCAGTCAGCCTGAAGTATAGAGTAAAAACAGCAGTGTATTAAGAAGTGAAGCTGGAGGGGTAGGCGGGCACTAGAGCATGCAAGGCTCCCGAATGGCTGAGGAGTGTGAATGCATTTTAAGGTTCTGGAGCACAGCTGAGGCATCAGTGCAGGACAGTGTCACAGTCAGCTATGCATTTTAGAAAGTATTTGCTGAGCAGTGCAGGTTGAAAAGCTTTTGAATTATGTGAGTTCAGAGCTACAGGTGGTATTTCTAGATGTCGACTTTCAGAAAAATGCGATGCATTGCATTTGAAGCCACCAAGGATGATGAGATCCTCTGGGAGATGAGATCCCCCAGGGAGAGGGTACGTGTGCGGGGTCGAAGGAGGAAGGGCAGAGGAAGGAACCTGCTCAGCCGCGTCAGTAGGAGGCTGGGGCAAAGGAGGAGAAACCCACCAGTCTTTCATTTTCTTACGGGGGCTCACTTCATAAAAGCCGTGTGATTCCAGCATTATAAATTACACTTTGAAACAGTTTAAAAGCCTTTTTTATGTGTGATGTATTTCAAATAGAAATCTTAAAGTTTGTCGCTACAGGTGATTCGGAAGCCAAGTAGGCTTTGTGAACCCTAAGTGATAGGATTTGGAGGCACCTCAGGAGGCATGGGGGAGGGCAGTATGTCTGAGGCTTGTCTGCCTGCCGCGCGGGCTCCTGACCACATGTCTTCCGGATTGACTCGGCTGGTTTACGCTTTCCAGGAGACTGTAAAGGATGTGCTTGCAGCTCTGGTTCTCACCAGCAAATGCAGGTAGACGTTGCTGCTCACTTTGAGATCTCTGTGTCCCTGCGTTCGCAGGTGGTGATGGCGCCGGAGTGCACCCCGGGTGTGAGTCCCCCTGGCCTCAGGGCCCCCCGAGGACTTAGGCTGGGTAGCAGGCAGCCTTCCAGGCTCTGATCATAATGAAAGAACTCCGGCCACAGAACTTTGGCACGTGACCCTTTGGCAAGCAATTGTTTTGGCCGCAGCACCTTTCACTTAGGACTCAGGCAGGAGCAGACGAGCTTGTCTGCCTCCCTCTGGCTCATGTTGTTCTTATCTGGGCTTCTGCATGGTTGGCAGGGGCCTCAACCAAGATGGGTAGCCCTGTGGGGCTTTCTTACTGCCACAGCTACATGGTAAAGTGGGCCCAGAAAGGAGAGTGGGAGGAGAGAAGCCCAGAGAAGGCCCCCTTTTCCAAGGATAGTTTTGAGCTTCATTTTCCAACCCCTGGGGCCCCTTCTTCCTGTGCTGTCTCCCAGGTGGGGTGGCAGGGGTCCCAGAGCCTGCACTCGAGCCTCTGTTCTTTCCACTGCTAATGCTCCTACGGGCTTTGGAGAGGACAGCACAGATCCTTGGTGTCCCCAAGACGTTCGGGCATGTCACTGACATCCCTGACGTTTTGTTTTTCAGTTCCTTTGCTTTCAGACTATAGTAAGAATTAGTAAAGTGTCAGTTCATGTTTCAGATTTCATTTCATTTTAAAGCTGTCAGTTCCTACTCAGTTAATCTTAAAAAAAAAAAAGCCTTTCCCAGTATAATTTTGCCTTCTGTTTGAAAATTTCAGTAGCAAACTTTTCTAAGTACCTTGAGTTGGTTTTCTTATTTGAAGAGAAGATATTGGTTTCTACCATTATCACATATACATAGAGAAAAAGTATTTCTTCTGATTAAGCAAGATCACAATATTCAGTATAGGTTTTAAACCATAAATTTTCCCTTGAAAGTTACCATGTAGTGTTCTGAAGCTAGCCCAGTCCCCAAGGGGAATACATACTGTGTCTTGCTTTTGTTCTTTTCAGTTGCTCAGTTGTGTTTGACTGTTTCAACCCCATGGACTGCAGCCCGCCAGGCTTCCCGCTCCTTCACCATATTCTGGAGTTTGCTCAGACTCATGTCCACTGAGTCAGTGGTGCCATCCAACCATCTCATCCTCTGTTGTCCCCTTCTCCTGCCCTCAATCTTTCCCAGCATCAGGGTCTTTTACAATGAGTCAGAACTCCTTGCATCAGGTGGCCAAAGTATTGGAGTTTCGGCTTCAACATCAGTCCTTGCAGCGAGTTTTCAGGACTGACTTCCTTTAGGATTGACTGATTTGATCTTGTCTTAGGTTTTTAGTTTGCTTGGCTGCACCAGACCTCAGTTATGGCATATGGGATTTTTTAGTTCGGGCATTTGGGATCTAGTTCCTTGACCAAGGATTGAACCTGGGTGCTCTGCATTGCGAGTGCAGAGTATTAACCACTGGACCACAAGGGAAGTCCTTTGCTTAGTTTAATAAAGACTCCACTCACTTTGACTGCTCCTTTTAATGTTAGGTTCTTCTTTGCTGTACATTGTTTCTTAATTATATTATTTTACATTGTTGAGCCAGAATGTTATCAAGTCAGTTTATATTTCAGTGTCTTCTAAGTTCTTTTATGGCAGGGGCCAGGAATCAAGCCCTGTTAAGATTGGTCATTCGATATAGATCAGTTGGAAGAGTGATTTTCATAAAAGTCATCGTTTTAAGATGAGGTGCACCTATCTGTATAGGGAAAAAAAAATCTGCTTTTTCCTTTTTCAGTTTTCTGATTGATATGTTACTCCAGTACTCTTGCCTGGAAAATCCCATGGATAAGGAGCCTGGTAGGCTACAGTCCATGGGGTCACAAAGACTCGGACACGACTGGGCAACTTCACTTTACATTAAAACTGAAAAACCAAACAAGAGAGTTCATTAGTTTTGTATGTCTGCTAGGACACATGGCCGCACATTTGTTTGCTTCATTATCTTATAGTTCTGCCCGTGACATGTTTGGAATGGGTCTCACTGGGCTGGAGTCAGTGTGTCAGCACTGCCTCTTCTGTGGGTCTCTCTCTCTTGCTTTCCTCATCCATCTTTAAGAACCTGATTATATTTGGCTTGCCTGGATAATTTAGGATAATCTCCCCATTTTAAGGTCAGCTGATCAGGAACCTTAGTTTTCTCTGCAACCACTAATTCTCCTTTGCCTGCAACTTAAATTCTTTGGTTCTGGAAATCAGGATGTGGGCATCTTTGGGGGAGGGGGCACTATTCTGTCAACCACTAGAGGGATGGAGACGCAGCAGAAACTGATGTTTATCAAGTACTGAGTATAGCTTCAACATGGTTTTAGGGATTTTCTTGTATTAGGGCATTATCTCAAATTATACATCAGGGGTTTTAGAGATGTTAAAATAACTTATTTGTGTCATGTAATTATTAATAATAATGAGGTATTTTGTTGAGTTCTTGCTAAGTGTCATATACTGTGTCAGGAGATTTACAGAGCATATTTTTCTCAATTCTCAGTACAGCCCTCTGAGATGAATCTGAGATGAATGGCATAAATTTCACTTTATACATGAGAAAACAGGCTTCCATGGAACTGTGATTGGCTCAGTGTTACATGGCAAGCTTGAACTGAAGGCTGTGGACTTTATCAGTCTGATTCCCAAGCTCATACCCTTTCTGTTAAATTACTCCTCAGTTACCATTCCTCCCATCTATTTTCCATATTGTTTCATACATTATTTAATCTTTGCAGCAGCCTTCTACAGATAAATGGCCTTCCCTGGTGGTTCAGACAGTAAAGAATCTGCCTGCGATGGCAGGAGACTGGGGTTCAGTGTCTGGGTCAGGAAGATGGGCTTCTCTTAATGAAACTGAGCCTGAGAAGCAGTAAAGCCCAGCTCTGTTTTGACTTAAAATCTGTGCTGTTTTTTGATGCCATAAAAAGTGTATCTTGTTTACAGGTTTTTGCTTCAGTCATACATATTCAACATGATCACTTGAAATCAGTTCAGTTCAGTCGCTCAGTCATGTCCAACTCTTTGTGACCCCATGAATCGTAGCACGCCAGGCTTCCCTGTCCATCACCAACTCCCGGAGTTTACCCAAACCATGCCCATCGAGTCGGTGATACCATCCAGCCATCTCATCCTCTGTCATCCCCTTCTCCTCCTGCCCCCCAAACCCTCCCAGCATTAGGGTCTTTTCCAATAAGTCAGCCCTTCGCATGAGGTGGCCAAAGTACTAAGTTTCAGCTTCAGCATCAGTCCTTCCAGTGAACACCCAGGACTGATAGGATGGACTGATCTCCTCGCAGTCCAAGGGACTCTCAAGAGTCTTCTCCAACACCACAGTTCAAAACCATCAATTCTTCGGTGCTCAGCTTTCTTCACCATCCAACTCTCACATCCATACATGACCACTAGAAAAACCATAGCCTTGACTAGACAGACCTTTGCTGGCAAAGTGATGTCTCTGCTTTTCAATATGCTATCTAGGTTAGTCATAACTTTCCTTCCAAGGAGTAAGTGTCTTTTAATTTCATGGCTTCGATCACCATCTGCAGTGATTTTGGAGCCCCCCAAAATAAAGTCTGACACTGTTTCCACTGTTTCCCCATCTATTAGCCATGAAGTGATGGGACCAGATGGCATGATCTTACTTTTCTGAATGTTGAGCTTTAAGCCAACTTTTTCACTCTCCTCTTTCACTTTCATCAAGAGGCTTTTTAGTTCCTCTTCACTTTCTGCCATAAGGGTGGTGTCATCTGCGTATCTGAGGTTATTGATATTTTCTCCTGGAAATCTTGATTCCAGCTTGTGCTTCTTCCAGCCCGGTGTTTCTCATGATGTACTCTGCATACAGGTTATATAAGCAGAATGACAATATCCAGCCTTGACGTACTCCTTTTCCTATTTGGAAGCAGTCTGTTGTTCCATGTCCAGTTCTAACTATTGCTTCCTGACCTGCATACAGGTTTCTCCAGAAAGGATGAAGGGATGGAGCCAAAGCAAAAACAATACCCAGTTGTGGATGTGACTGGTGATAGAACCCAGGTCTGATGCTGTAAAGAGCAATATTGCATAGGAACCTGGAATGTTAGGTCCATGAATCAAGGCAAATTGGAAGTGGTCAAACAGGAGATGGAAAGAGTGAATGTCGACATTCTAGGAATCAGCGAACTGAGATGGACTGGAATGGGTGAATTTAACTCAGATGACTATTACATCTACTACTGTGGGCAGGAATCACCTAGAAGAAATGGAGTAGCCATGATGGTCAACAAAAGAGTCCGAAATACAGTACTTGGATGCAGTCTCAAAAATGACAGCATGATCTCACTTGAAATAATTGCATAAAATATGAGGAAAATATATAGAGAAAACAACCAAAAATAATTGATGCCATTAAATAAAGAATGCCCAAAGGGCACAAGGTTATATGTCAAAAGTAGGGTTGAAAAGTGCTTGGCTTATACTGACCCCGATGCTCAGTGACATGAAATGAAAATAAACTAGGCCTTGATTCAGAAATTTGTTTCAACTTATGTTTGTGGTAGACTGAGCAGTGGCCCCCAAATATGTCCATATCCTAATTTTCAGAACTTGTGAATGCTACCTTACATGGCAAAAGAGACTTTGTAGATATGATTGAGTTAAAAACCTTGAGGTGGTGGAGATATCCCTGGTCATCTGGGTGGGCCCAGTATGGTCAGCACTGGTCCGTATGAGACGAGAGAGACTGGGGTGGTGTGGCCACAGCCAGGAGTGCTGGCAGCCTCTGGAAGATGGTAGGGACAAGGAAAAGGATTCTCCCTTGGAGTCTCCAGAGGAAATGCTACCTGCATGTGCCCGTTTTAGACTCTGACTTTCACTACCTTAAGGTAATACATTATAAACAAGAAGCCACTTAAGCCGGTGACAGTTTGTTACAGTGGCAATAGGAAACTAAAACAGTTTCCTTAAATAATTATGAACTGCTTAACAAAAGAATAGTGGGGACTTCAATTCCTTTTTTAAATAATGGATGCAAAACTAGGCAGAAAACTGGTAAGGAAATAGAAGACGTGAACACCACCACTATATGCTGACTAGACTTAGAAAACATTTATAGAACATGCAGGAACTATCCGATTTTTCTCAAGCGCACCTGGGATATTCTCTAGGACAGACCATATGTTAGTCCATAAAACCAGCCTCAGCATATTTTAAAGAATGTAAATCATGTAGAGGACTCAGCACTCAATATGCCAGCAAATTGGGAAAACTCAGCAGTGGCCATGGAACTGGAAAAGGTCAGTTTTCATTCCATTCCCAAAGAAAGCAATGCCAAAAAAAGCTACTACACAATTGCACTCATCTCACACACTAGGAAAGTAATGCTCAAAATTCTCCAAGCCAGGCTTCAACAGTACATGAACTGAGAACTTTCAGATGTTCAAGTTGGATTTAGAAAAGGCAGAGAAACCAGAGATCAAATTGCCAACATCCGTTAGGTCATTGAAAAAGCAAGAGAATTTCAGAAAAACGTCTACTTCTGCTTCATTGACTACACCAAAGCCTTTGACTGTGTGGATCACATCAAACTGTGGAAAATTCTTCAAGAGATGGGAATGTCAGACCACCTGACCTGCCTCCTGAGAAATCCGTATGCAGGTTAAGAAGCAACAGTTAGAACTGGACATGGAACAACGGACTAGTTCCAAATAGGAAAAGGAGTATGTCAAGCTGTATATTGTCACTCTGCTTATTTAACTTACATGCAGAGTACATCATGGGAAATGCTGGGCTGGATGAAGCACAAGCTGGAATCAAGATTGCCGGTAGAAATATCAATAACCTCAGATATGCAGATGACCACCACCCTCATGGCAGAAAGCAAAGAACTAAAGAGCCTTTTGATGAAGTTGAAAGAGGAGAGTGAAGAAGCTGGCTTAAAGCCCAGCATTCAGAAAACTAAGATCATGGCATCCAGTCCCATCACTTCATGGCAAATAGATGGGGGAAACAATGGAAACAGTGACAGACTTTAATTTCTTGGGCTCCAAAATCACTGCAGATAGTGACTGCAACCATGAAATTAAAAGACACTTGCTTCTTGGAAGAAAAGCTATGACAAACCTAAATAGCATACTAAAAAGCAGAGACATTACTTTGCCAACAAAGGTCCATCTAGTCAAACCTATGGTATGGATATGAGAGTTGAACCTTAAAGAAGGCTGAGTGCTGAAGAATTGATGGTTTTGAACTGTGGTGTTGGAGAAGACTCTTGAGAGTCCCTTGGACTGCAAGATCAAAGCAGTCAATCCTAAAGGAAATCAGTCCTGAATATTCATTAGAAGGACTGATGCTAAAACTGAAACTCCAACACTTTGGCCACCTGATGCGAAGAACTGACTCATTGGAAAAGACCCTGATGCTGGGAGAGATTGAAGGCAGAAGGAGAAGGAGACAACAGAGGATGAGATGGTTGGATGGCATCACCAACTCAATGGACATAAGTTGAGCAAACTCTGGGAGTTGGTGATGGACAGGGAAGCCTAGTGTGCTGCAGTCCATGAGGTCCCAAAGAATTGGACAGGACTGAGTATTTTCTCTAATACAGTGAAATGAAATTGAAATTAATAGCAGACAGAAATGTGAGGAATTCACAAATACCTGGAAATTAACAGGCTTCTAAATAACCATTAAGCTAAATAAGAAATCACAAGGTAAATTGGGAAGTATTTTGAGATGAATGAGAATAAGAATACAGCTATTTCAAAATTTATGGGATGCAGCTAAAGCAGTACTTAGAAGCAAACATTTAGCTGTAAATACTTAATATTAAACATGCATATAAACCTGAGATCAGCTACCTAAGTTTCTATTTTAAGACATTGGGGAAAGAAGAGCAAATTAAATCTAAAAGGGGCAGAATGAAGGAAGTAATACAGATTAGAATGGAAGTTTGTGAAAAGGGGAATAGAATAGAGAAAATAAACCAAAAATAGGTTCTTTGTAAAGATCAACAAAATTGACGAAACTTAAGCTACATTGACTGAAAGAAAGGAGAGAAGACTGATGACAAAAATCAGAAATGAAAAAGATACATGACTGTGGATTATAGAGAAATGAAAAGGATTATGTCTGTGTTAGTCGCTCAGTCATGTCCAACCCTTTGTGACCCCATGGACTGCAGCCCACCAGGTTCCTCTGTTCATGGAGTTCTCCTGGAAAGGATACTGCAGTGGGTTGCCGGTCCCTTCTCCAAGAGGTCTTCCCAGCCCCAGGGCTCGAGACTCTGGTCTCAAGGGAATACTTATACACAACTATGGACTTACAGAAAGGAAAAGGCTTGTAAGGGAATACTTTGAACACTTCTTGCTCCTAAATTAAGTGTCTTAGAGGAAATGGACCAGATACCTTGAAAGATACAAATTACCGTGACTGACTCAAGAAATAGAAAATCTGAATGGACTGGTAAAGAGAGAGAATTGGTTAAAAACAAACAAACTTTCTTTCTCAGTAAGAAAAGCTCACGTCCAGATGGCTTCTCTTGTGAATCCTACCAAACATTTAAGAAATAGTTATTAGTCATTCTTTACAGTTCAGTTCAGTTGCTCAGTCGTGTCCAATTCTTTGCGACCCCATGGACTGCAGCACGCCAGGCTTCCCTGTCCATCACCAACTCCTGGAGCTTACTCAGACTCATGTCCGTTGAGTTGGTGATGCCATCCAACCATCTCATCCTCTGTTGTTGCCTTCAGTCTTTCGCAGCATCAGGGTCTTTTCCAGTGAGTCAGTTCTTCACATCAGGTGGCCAAAGGATTGGAGTTTCAACCCATACCAGTGAATATTCAGGACTGATCTCCTTTAGGATGGACTGGTTAGATCTCCTTGCAGTCCAAGGGACTCTCAAGAGTCTTTTCCAACACCACAGTTCAAAAGCATCAATTCTTTGGTGCTCAGCTTTCTTTATAGTCCAACTCTCACATCAATACATAACAATGGAAAAACCACAGCTTTGACTAGATGGATCTTTGTTGACAAAGTGATGTCTCTGCTTTTTAATATGCTGTCTAGGTTGGTCATAACTTTTCTTCCAAGGAGCAAGCGTCTTTTAACTTCATGGCTGCAATCACCATCTGAAGTGATTTTGAAGCCGCCCCCTTCAAATAGAGTCTATGACTGTTTGCACTGTTTCCCCACCTATTTGCCATGAAGTGATGAGACCAGATGCCATGACCTTAATTTTCTTAATGTTGAGTTTTTTTTTTTTAATTTTCTTTACTTTATTGTGTTGGTTTTGCCATACATTGACATGAATCCGCCATGGGTATACATATGCTCCCCCTCCAGAACCCCCCTCCCTCCTCCTTCCCGATTCCCTCCCCCTGGGACATCTTGGTGCACCAGCCCCGAGCATCAGCCCTGGGCTGGCGATTGATTTCACATATGATAATTAACATGTTTCAATGCCATTCTCCCATATCATCCCACCCTTGCCCTCTTCCACAGAGTCCACGAGTCTGCTCTATATATCTGCGTTTCTTTTGCTGTCTCGCATGCAGGGTTCCTGTTATCCAGAGTGAAGTAAGCCAGAAGGAAAAACAACAATACAGTATACTGACGCATATATATGGAATTTAATGTTGAGTTTTAAGCCAACTCATTCTTCACAAACTATTCCAAAAATTAGAAGAGGAAGGAATATTTCCCATTTCATAGCTTGAGACCAGTATTACCCTGATTCCAAGAAGACATCACAAGAAAACTATAGACCAGTATCTCTTATGAATATAGATGCAGAAATCCTCAGTGAAATACTAGCAAACAAAATTGAGGAGGCCACATGTAAGAAGGATACACCACAATCCCATAGGATCACACATGATCACATCCAGAAATACAAGGTTGGTTTAGCATCTGAAAATCAATCAATTTCCAATAGTATGCCAGTAGAATAAAGGGCAGAAACCACATAAACACGTCAACAGACACAGTGAAAGTATTTGATGGATTCCAAAACCCTCTCATGATAAAAATGTTCAACAAATTAGGAATGTTTCCAAAGTCTGATAAAGTACACTCTATGAAAAACCCATAGATGGCATAATACTTAATTGTGAAAGACTTTTTGCCCTAGATCAGGAAGAAGCAAAGAAGTCAGCTTTTACCCCTTCTATTGACCATTGTTCTGGAGGTTTTAGCTGGGACACTTGGGCAAGAAAATGAGATAAAAAGCACCCAGATTGGGAAGGAATAAGTACAATAAACATGATCTCATATATAGAAAATCATAAGGAGTCCACTAAAAATCCGTTAAAATTAGCAAATGAGTTCCTCTTTCCCTTCCCTTCTGTATTTAAATTTAAATTGCATATTTCTTCTGATGATAAGTATAGTATGTATTTTTCTGGATTATAAATTTCGTGAGGCCAGGACTCCACATCTGTTTTGTAGACCGTTGTACTTAACACCTGCACTCCTGCCTTGTACATAGAAAGTGCTCTTTACATACTTGATAAATGAATGCCTATAATGGAAAAAAAAGAAGTATAAAAAATAAAAGCAGTTGCACTCCCTGCAGAGTAGTCATTTGGAGATTGTCGTTAATATTTTAGACAGTTGACTTCTCCATATAAATTGTCATAATTTCATTTTTTTAGCTTAATATTTTGTCATCATTATCTTAGATCACAAGAATATTGGGAATACTGTTTTTCATGGCTCAGTAGTACTCCGTGTTATATATTTAATCCATTACTTAGCTGATTCCTCACTAATGAAAATTTCCAACTTTTTAAATTAAGTGTTAATTCTGACTTGTCTGTTCTGTGTCCTTATATTCTGTACATTTCTGCCCACCTGGATCACTACAAGAGCCTGAATTTGTTTTCTTACTACTAGTATTCTCCTCTCTTTCAAGATTTGCATTTTAAAAAGAAGCAGTGTAAATGCAAATCATTTTAAACTGCAAATCCAGTCAAGTCATGCTTTTGATCACAGTTTTCACTTCTGTGTCATGTCCTAAGGGTGACTGGCATCCTCAGGATCGTTTTCAGGTGGTGCTCCCTGCCCTGCTGGCCTCTCCGTCTCTGTCTGTTGCTCCCCTCTTTGACCCTGAGGTTGCATTCGTTCTCAGTTTCTTGTCTGACTCATGACAGCCAGTTGTTCTTTTCTGTGAGACCTTTCGTTTGCTCTTCTATTCTGCTTTGTATAACACAAATTCCCTTCTCCCCTTAAGTGCTTAGTCCATTTATGTTCTTCGGGATTCAGCTCAAGTTTGCCACCACCTGGAAGAAACCAGTTTGCTGCCCACTCTCGAGTTTGGACTGGTTGCCATCCTCTGTTCTTTTCTCTTAGGCGCTAGGACTCGGAGCACTGTGCATAGCTCAGGCACAGTCTTTATCAGTCTGGATCTTCATCTCCTTACTACGTCTCCCCTTTCAGAGTGAGCTCCTTGAAGGCAGGGCTGAGTGTCCACTGTACCTGGAGCACAGGTACTCAGTCAGTGCTTGGTTATTTAGGGAGCTACCAAGTAGAAAGTGTTACTTGGCAGGCTCCCAGCCTGGCACCTTTTATGGGTAATTGGTGTCAGGAGCATAGTGTACTAAACCAGAAAGCCCACTGTTGGTTCTCCATTTCCCATTCTGCTGTGTGGTTGCCTTTTGGATGTCACTCCTTGATGCTATAGACGGGAAGAGAGCTTTCTTTGATACTCAGCATAGTGATCAAAGCAGGAATGGGCCCACTGCCAGAATTAGTGTTTTTTCAGAATTTGAAGACACTCTTGAAGAAGCACTTTTGTCTGATCCTCCTTATGGTTTTCAAACTGAAAAAAAAAGCTGTTATAATGTCATTGAGTATTACATTAAGAGATAAGTTCATGGATGATGGACTCATGACTAAAGTTGTCTGTAGGACGGAGAGAAAAATAACTAGCCATGATATGTATAGTTGTTGGATTTGCATCTGATAAAACCCACAGTAGAATTTCAAAGCATTTCACAGTGCTACCCTGGGATATAGGAAATGGTTACTTTTGTAAAGCTTAATACTTGAGAAAAGGGTGGTAGAGCTGAACTCTTGGTTACCAGACCAGTTTGTGGAAGATATTTTTGTACCAATTACATGCCCACTGTCCTTATACCTCCAAGGTCCCAAATGGACCTGGAGCCACTCCCCCCCCACCACCCCCATCCTTCACTGTTTCTTTCTCTAAGTTTTTGGTCTGGAGTTTGTGTGTTGGGATGGGTGGGAAGAGGCCCTCGGCCTGAGAAGAGTTTGCCCTTTGAGATTCTGATTTCACTGTTTGAATAGGGAGTCTGGCAGAGTACATGGCAGGTGGGCTCTGGGCCAGCTGTTAGCCATGAGGACGAGGGCAGGTGCATTCCCTGCAGGAGTACCCTCCTGGGTGAGGGGGTGACACCACCCAGCCATCTGAATGGTTGGGGAGCTGTGTGTGTGTGTCAAGGCCAGGGAGGTAAAGGAAACATTTGTACCTGACACAGAGCAGGTGCGCAGGCAGTGTTCATTGCTTTCTTTTCCACAAGGTTTCCCCATCAGAGCATCTGAAGAAGAGCACAGTGCATCAGATAGAGGTTTTGCTTTGTCACTGTTCTTGCTTGTCTCTGGCCACAGTAGTAGCGTGGTTTCTTCCCCATACCACTCCTAGACATTGAGTCTCTTTCCTCCCCTTCTTTCTCTGTCTCCCTAACTCTGGAACACCCCGTCCAAAAAAAGAAAGGTCAAGACGTGGATAGGTTTTCTCTACTGAAATGTTATGTTTACTAGTGAAATCCCCTTCCCACCTGGCTCACATGTGAACGTTGCTGATTATATTTTAAACATGTGGTGCAATGGTCAGACCTATCTGAAAACATCGTCTGCTCAACCAGTAATTACTGTATTATAATTGCATTGCTGCACAGCACCAAGCCCAAAGGTGAGGGGTCGCGGCGCGGAGCCCGCAGGGCTGCCCTGGGTGCGTGCGCTGTGTCTGCCGTTGCCGCAGCGCCTCTCCGGGTGTCAGGCTGCGGTCAGGGCAGCGCAGGCGGGAGTCGGGGGCAGGCTCCGTACTTCAGAATCTCTGAAGCTAGTCTGTCTCTGTGACTAAAAGCATAACGTATGTGACTCAGATTCCCACTCTGTGCTGGGCACAGAGCCAGCAGCAAGTCATTTAACCCTTCAGTACCTAAATTTCCCGAGTAAATTGTGTAAAAACAATAGTAAATTGTGTAAAAACAATCTGCTAACCTACATAAAGCATTCATTACATGGTGGGTGGGAGCATTCAATTAATGTCACCTGCTGTTATTAAGATTTTTATTACTATTATTATTTTTACAATTTGTATTTGTCAAAGCGCTGTGCTAACCACTGGGGAGGTAGCAACAAACAAGAGAGAAGGAGCCGCCTCTGCTAGACCGTGTGCAGTGTGATAAGCTGTGCACCGCGGGGAGACGTCCCCACCTCAGTTCCTTTTCCTCGGACATCCCTCTCCCTCTGGCAGGTGATGCATTTACCTTGCATCTCCCTCCTAGAGTGTAGATTCCATGCAAACAGCATGTCGTCTGCTTGCAACTGTATCCCGAGCGCCTGTCAGCGTGGCTGGCACGTCAGCGTTCAGTGAGAGGAGTGGATGAGCGCCGATGGTGCCCTGGGGGTGCTGATAGGAAAGCAGTGCGTTAGTCTGAATGGGACGGGGAGGCTACAGAGATGACGTTCTTTACACTTTAAGAGCCTTGAAGGGCGGCTCAGCACCGGCCGTCTCCCGGTGGAGAAGGGCGTTGCAGCCGGAGAAGCGGAGGTTTCGAGATGGGAGGTCTAGCCTGTCAGGGGCAGAATGGCGGCCCCTGTTGTCACATGAGGTGCTCTGAGGGCCAGCTTGCATGGAGGTAATAGGGATTCATTTTCTGTCTGGTTACTTAGTCTTCAATACCAAGTTTAACTCTCATCTAAACTCTTGCTTTGCTTATTGTAGGAAATTATTTGTTTTATGCAAGGTTTCATATGGTAGCTTCATCTTTTTGGGTGAAGTTAATTCCTTGTACCAAGCACAAGCAGAACTGAATAACAATGGAAAAGGTAGTGGTAATGATGAGATGGCCTTTGTGGGTCACTTTACGGTTCTTTTACCAAAGATTTTCATGTGTTGCTTCACTAAGCCTCTTAATAGTTTGATGAGGTATATAGGGTTGAGTAGCATCCTCGATCTTTGTTTTTTTTTCATTTGCCTAGGCCTTCAAAATATATCCTCCTATTCTTGCCAAAGACCTTAGCTTCTGAGTGCTATGTGTTGTTTTTACTTGACTTTTGTGGTCCTGGACCAGGGATCCAAGAGTGTAGAGAGCAGCATGTCCAAGAAGCCAGGTCCACATGCTCCATTTGATCCTCCCCCTTAGCTTTCCAGGGATGACATGCACAGTCCCGAGGCTCTCCAGCTCATTGCCAGCCTGTGGACCTACTGTGGGAGAAGCAAGCGATGTGACTGTGGTTGATGGACCCAAGTCCCTCTCCAGTACCATTTATGATCCTTTATTTTTCTCTCTGGACCATCATCCCTTCCACAGAAGCCAAGCTTTATGAGGGCAGAGGCATTTGGATGGATGGACAGTAAATGGGTGGGGGCCTCATTTTGTCTGTCAGAGTCCATTTGTCCCTAGCCCTTGTCCGAGCTCCTGTTGGTGGGTCAAGGGAAGATTGGGCAAGTTTAGATTCCTCCAGAAATTAGAGATTTGTTAGTAGTCAGAGTGGATGTAGTCTCCATTGTCTAAGTGACAAGACTGAAGCTCAGAGAGGTTTAGTAACTTGCTTTGGGCTATATTGTAATCAAGTGGTGGAAACTACTCAAGCCCAGGTCCCTCCAAAGCAACTTGAACAGCTTTCTCAGCTCCATTGATGAGATAGTTATATTGTTTATATATAACCTGTGCATATTTAGGTATGTACGTCTTGTGTTTTGTCTCCCAGGTGTTCCCAGTATATGAGCACAATTTGAATGATAACAGTAATGTTTACCTCTGTAGCAAAACCCATTCTTATATGGTGTATATTCATTTATAAGTTGGCATGCTTAATTGTGACAAATTGATTTGCAGAAATACTGTAATCGGATCTGATCAAAGATGAATAATATTGCACAAAAATATTCATTTTTCCAAAAGCATTTCTGATGAAAGACACCATTTTGATTCTGCTCTTTTATTTTCTCTCTTTTTCTAAAAGAGGGAAGTTCGAGCTCATGACTTTTCTTTTCTGTCTGGTATTTTGACATTGAACGTCAAATGTGTGCTCACTCAGTCCTGTTCAACTCTTTGTGGCCCCATGGACTGTAGCCCACTAGGCTTCTCTGCTCTAGGGATTTCCCAGGAAGAATGCTGGAACATGGGTAGCTGTTTTCCTCCTCCAGGGGATCTTCCTGACTCAGGAATTGAACCCAGGTCTCCTGTATTGGCAAGCATGTTCCTTATCACTAGTGCCACCTGAGAAGCCCTGACCTTGAACTTAAGACATATGTAAAATATATTTCCTTTGTATAATCTTTGTTTCTCTTTCGTTTTTCTCAACATTTTAAATTATTTACATATTTTCACATACTGTCTGAGTATATTTATCATTTAATATCATTTGTCAGTGGTGGTTAATATGTTTAACATTAACATGTAAGGTCCAACAAGGCATGTGATGTGTTTCTGGTCACTGTTGATTTCGTAACACATAGTGGGCTTCAGAGACTGTGGAATAAATGACATGTGTGTTGTAGATACAAAACCACTTTAACATATCCTGGTTACAGAGTGCTTATCATAGTCTTAATCCCTCCAGATGCATTGGAAGGGCCCTGTGTATCTGGGAAAGACTGGGGTTCTTCCTTGGAGGAGCGAAGCCACGGATCTGTATCTACACGTGGAGGGAGCAGGCCTTCTCATCCAAGGCCAGCAACTGTTTTGACCCCACTTCAAGCTGTGAATAAGGACACGTCTATCCAATGTCCCTTTCTTTTGACAAAAGTTGTCTGCTGTTTGGTTTTGTAACTTTAGGCCTTAGGAAGTAGACTGTTCTTTGTTCAATGCAGTGTTCTGTTCAAGAAATGGTACCTGGAAGGCCTGCCCTTCCTCTACACCTGCATGGATGTTGCTGATGTAACAGCAACAAGAGCTTTTATTTAAAGAAGAGCCTTTATTTAAACCCTCCATGAATGCTGATGATGTAGAGCCTTTCTTTGAACCTTGTGACCTCAGACAAATGACTTCCTGCTCTGTGTTCTCCTCTTTAAATAGGCGAGATGATGGTGCGGAGTAAGATCAACTGGAGACGTGAGAGACTCTTCAGTTTGTGAACAGTCAGTGTAACACGAAGGCAGAGTGTTGTCAGTGCCGGCACTGGCATTGCTAGAGTCAGGGAAACACAAGGGCGGGGGGCAGCCTTTTCTATAGCATTAGGTTCGGAAAGATTAATGATATGAAAGTGAGTGAGGAATACAAGGCACTGTGTAGTCAGGTGTTAAGAGGAAAGCCAAGGAGCAGACTGAGGTACGTTGTTTAGAAAAGGAAGGGTTACCAGGGATTGAAATTCTGAACTTCACCGTCTGCCAGTGTTAGTCATAAATGATAGGTAATTGTTCTTTATTTTTTTATTGGATTTTTAAAAAAACACCTCTTTGCTTAATTAATACCTTTAGGTTTAAATACAGATTACTAAAATAGGCAGTGACAAAATATCACTGAAAACAAATGGCGACTAGCATTTGACTCTATATATCTAATATTTATGCCATTGGTACACTTACTTATTATGACTGATGTTTTAGAACGAAATAATTATTTTTGTTTTTTTTAAATAATTATTTTTAAATTAATTTAAAAAAATTTCTCAGTTTTAAAAAATTAAAATTTAAAAAAATTTGTGCACGCATGTTCTTTTGCTCAGTCGTGTTGGACTCTTAGTGATTCTGTGGACTATAGCCTGCCAGGTTCCTCTGTCCATAGGATTCTCCAGGCAGGAATGCTGTAGTGGGTAGCCATTTCCTTCTCCAGAGGATCTTCGCAACCCAGGGTTCAAACCCATTGTCTCCTTCATCTCTGTAAGAAGATGGTAAATATTGATGGATTATATAATGCATAAATAAAAAAAACTCTCTGACATTCTTAAAAATTTGTATGAGTCCAAGTCAGAAGGGGTCCTAAGACTACAGAGATGGAAAACTCCTGGGTTTGTGAGACCATGGTTCACAGCTACATTAATGCTTTGTACTTTTGCAGGAAGATGTAGAAAAGTTCGTTCTGTGAATAAATTAAGTTTCTTGACCAATAACTATTAACATGTTGTGTGATGTTATTCTGCTTGTCAGCTTAGTAACTCTTTCTTCTATAAATTGCTATTCTAATGTAATAAAGTAGGTTTTAAAAATTTTGCACATTTGAGAATTTTGATAATAGGAAAAATCACTAATATTTTTTAAGGATATGTTGTAATACCTACTGTATGCTTTCTCCACCCACAGTCACCAATTTATGAATCTATGAATTAAGTTTATTTAATAGGTAAAGGCTTATTTGTATTGCCTTTTTCTTCTTGAGTGATCTTTGGTAGTTTGGTGTCTTATAAGGAAATTTTCCATTTCATCTGAAGTATCAAATTTATTGATATAAAACTGTTGGGTTACATTTCTTTATCCTTTTAATAATGGTAGGATCTATGGTGATGTGACTCTTATTCCTAGTATTAGTAGTATATCTTCACTCTGGCTAGGGGCTTATCAATTTTATTGAGCTTTTCAAAGAAGTAGATTTTGGTTTTATTAATTTTTTTTCACTATAATTGTACATTTGTAATTTCATTGATACCTGCTCTTTAGGGTTAGTATATGATAATTAGAAAGGTGGTGTTGTTTCCTCGCTGAATTTGTCTTGATAAACAGCAGTTAAACTCCATTTTCTTCATGGTGTTTGTGGGTCCTTTATGATTTCCATATTTTCCCTTAGCGTATTATCCTCTTGATTTGGGCCAGCTGGCTCAGAGGGTGAAGAATCTGTCTGCAATACAGGAGACCTGGGTTTGATCCCTGGGTCAGGAAGATCACCTGGAGAAGGGAATGGCTACCCTCCAGTATTTCTTGCCTGGAGAATCCCATGGACAGAGAAGCCTGGTGGGGTTCAGTTCATGGGGTCTCAAGGAAGCACACACAGCTGAGCGACTAACACGTTCACTTTTCCATTGCAAATTTGTTTATTGTACCAGGGTTGAATTCCATGTGGTCCCAGTCCTGGCACCTGGGCAGTCACTGTAGCCAGATGAATGGGTGTGAATGTCAGGGGGAGGGCAGGGTGTGAAAAAGCCTGTATTTTGCCTCTAGGAAGATGATTAGGGAATTTGGGGAATGAGTCTCTGCAAGGTAGACGTAGTAGTTACTTGTGTTTTAAGTGTAGATGTATGGTATTTTTAATATTTTAGAATGTATAGTTTAAGCAAATACTCCTTTTGAAATGTACATATGTGCTGTGGAGAATTGTGGCCCAGCTGGTAAAGAATCTGCCTGCAATCAGGAGACCCCAGTTTGATTCCCTGGGTCAGGAAGAGCCCCTGGAGAAGAGAAAGGCTACCCACTCCAGGATTCTGTTCTGGAGAAGTCCATGGACTGTATAGTCCATGGGATCACAAAGAGTTGGACATGACTGAGTGACCTTCACTCACTTCACTGGGGAGAGTAGACTCTGTGGATAAGCTAAGGGTCAGAGTGGGGAAAGCTGGCATTGCACTCCCAGCTGAGAGCCATGCTTAGCCATTGATCTCTATTAGCAGAAATTGGAGGGAAACTGCAGGGAAATGGAAAGGTCAGACTGAAAAAAAAAAGCTCGTCAAGAAGATAGATCAAGGAATTGAAGGAAACTCTTCAGAAGTATTTAAAGAACACATACCACGGTTTTAAAAAAAGTAAATGTTGGCCATGTTGAACTTGGAGAAGGCTGGTTCATACCGAGGCAAGTGACTGCCTGGTGATATTCGTCAACTTGACATCTGCACACCCTGGTCAGTGTGTCTGTTTTCTGTGGCTGTGTCGTCAGCCACCCCAGCCTTGAAGTGGTCCAGAGCGGTGTGTGTGGTGTGAGTGCCTGGGTCCTGCTGAGCTGTTCTCGTGTGGCGGCAGGTAGGAGGTTGGGGCTGCAGTCACCTGAAGCCTGGGTGTCCAGGCGGTCCCTCCCCCAGCTGGCAGGGCAGCCGTTGGTGCCAGGACCTCAGCTGAGAGCTTAGTCCGAGCTGTGGGCCATCTAGCCGGCTTATAGCCTCATTATGCACACTATGGGCTTCTTAGAGCTCTGGACAGGGGGTTCCCAAAGGGGGGGAGAACACGTCAAGAGGCCGAGCAGGACCTGCAGGGCTTCCTAAGTAGTTCCAGGGTGCCACTTCTATGGCATTCTGTTGGTTGAGTCAGAGAAGTGAGCCCAGATTCGTAGATGAATGAATTTGGCTCGCATCTCTCCATGGGAGGAGTAGCAGAGAAATCGCCACTGTCTGCGTTGTTTGAACTGGGATGAGCACAGGCATGGTTCCAGCGGGACGTGCTGCTCTCGCGCGCAGCAGCACGGTCCGTGTAGGGCTTGCCGGCCCCTCTCCCACACTTGGCTGTCAGTGTCCTTGGGGGCTTCAGAACACCCACTGTGCTGCCTCCAGTGATGCGGCAGAGGTGCCTCCGTGTCCTGCTGGTGGGTGTATATGGGTGTTTCTGAGAAGAGGGTGTTTCTCAAGACCTTAGCAACATCCCTCCTGCCTGCCTTTTCCCTCCTACTTACTGCTCCATTTTAATGGTTTTTTTTTTTTTTTTTGCTCCCTTCTCCTCCGCTTTATTACAATATGATTTTACTTACTTACTGCAAATTTGTCACATTATGTATAAAACTACACTTAAACCTGCCCCAGTAAAGTTACTGTATTATTATTTTTGGCTGCGCCATATGGTTTGTGGGATGCAAGTTTCCAGACCAGGGATCAAACCCAGGCCCCGCTGCAGTGTAAGCACAGAGTCCTTACCACTGGACTGCCAGGGAATTCTGAAAATATGTATTATTTTTTATAACAGAGTTTTCTAGATCGAGTTCTAAAAGGCTGCAATGACTTACATTTTCACAGCAATATTTGAGAGTCCTCATCTTATCCATTATCCCCATTAGCAACTTTGTGTCATTTTGAATTTTGATAGTCTGATCCACATCAAGTGATTATTTTTTTTATTGTTTTTGCAATACATTGTCATGATATCACCATGGGTTTACATATGCTTCCCCTCCGGAACCCCCCCTCCCTCCTCCCTCCCCCCCGGGAAATCTCGCTGTACCAGCCCCGAGCATCAATCCTGGGCTGGCAGATGTATAGAATAGACTCGTGGACTTTGTGGATGAGGGTAAGGGTGGGATGATATGGGAGAAGGGCACTGAAGCATGTTAATTGTCATGTGTCTAATCAATCGCCAGCCCAGGATTGATGGTTGTTTTGAAGGCATCCAGGTTTGTAAACAATTGCTTTCTGCGTGACTCAGCCTTGCTACCTTTAGTATAAGCGCTTGTCTTGTGGTCTGTTACTACATAGGAAGCTGCACATATGGAAGCTCTTTTCTTGGGCTGGGAGAGGGAGTGAAAGAAACAAGACTTGTAAGGATATTAGGCCAAGTCTATACAGGTGAAGTGACCCCTCGGAAGAAGTTGATGTTTTAATGTAAATGCCTGTGAAAGCAGCAATTTATTAACATCTGCTGTCAGATACTGTACTAGTAGGTGTTTTTTCCCCTCAAATAATAGGTGTTCCTTTATACACTGAACTTTTATTCAATAGTCATGAAAAGTAGGTAGTATTTTCCCCATCTTTCAAAATGAGTAAAGTTGTAACCAAGTGAAAAAGTAACTTATCTGAGGTCACAAGGCTAGACATTGCTGTTTGTTTTGTACTACTCTGTGCAACTTCTCAAAAATAGATTATTATTCTATTAGTAATCAGGTCACTGTCAGATGATTCCCATGTGATAGTAAGTCCACCGAATCACCATGTGCAGTGAAACTCTCTTCTTTATGTCATGCAGTGTTTGGGGACTGAGTCTTAGACTCATGTGTTCACTGCAGGGTGTTTCATTGCTCTGAATGGAGGGAGTGAATTGGTTTCGAGATGTTCACAAACTCAAAGACGAGAAGACCCTGATTATGTTCTGTCCATATTGAACTGCTCTGAGGCACTGAAGCCACAGTACATAAAACATGCTTTCTTTGGGAATTTTGGGGGGTTGGTAAAGAGAGCTATTAGTCATTAAGAAACGTCTCAGCATCCACTTCCTAAGTGGTCCATCTGCCCTGCTGAAGTTGCTTATCCCCGGCAGACCATCCATCTAGGACAGCCAGTGAGATTTTGTAACAGCCAGACCCAAGCATATAATTCTTGTACTGAAAACCTCTCAACAAGTCTTAGCTTGCCTGTCCACCTCTGACCTTGCGATGGACTCCCATCAGGCTTTGGGGCTTGTCTTTCACAGTCTGTGCATTCCCTACTTGAGTACTCATCACCCTTTGCTGTAATTATCTCCCTGATGCCTGCCTTCACTGCTCTGCTACATTTCATGATCACCGAGTCTCTTTCTGTCTTGTTTCTGGAAGAACTCTGCAGCCGGCAGAGTCCCTGGCATGCAGAAGACGTTTCATACTTAGGTGAATGAAAATTATGTTGAAGGAATAAATAAGGGTTCTACTTGTTTGCTTCTTCTGTTCTTTATTTTGGATGTAAGTACACATGTTAATCATTTAGTCATCTTAAATATATTGAGCATTTACCCTGAGGTATAGAGGATAAGGAAAAGGTAAGACAGACATTCATCTGCCTCCAGGCACATGGTCTGGAGCTGGGAGAAGATAAGGTGCGGCTGTCACAGCCAGGGCTTCTGCACACCTGTCTCCTTCCCTGCTGGACACCTCTGGGCATTTGAAAGGAGCCTCATCGTCATAAACGTGGGGGAGATCCATTTCCCAGTGGTTCTATTCATTGTGCTTTCTTCTTTGAATCTGCTTGGTTTCCCGTTTCTGTTACCGTACAACCACAGGTCAGGTTTGGTGCCTGTTCTAATGGGCAGGCACCCACCTGTGCAGGCAAAGGAGTTGGAAGACAGCAAAGAGCTTTGTGAATGAGAGGGGTTGACGTTTACAGTGTGTTTTTGGGAGGGAAGGGTGTCACCTTAGACGTGCCTAAATGAAATATTATAGCAGTATAAATAAGTAATTAACATAAACATCTACTTCCTGTTCAACTTGTTTATATTTGTTTTCTGTTTTTGTTATTAGTCTGCATATTAAGGCATCATGATCTATGCTGTGCTCAGTCGTGTCTGACTCCTTTGACCCCATGGGCTGTAGCCCGCCAGGCTCCTCTGTCCATGGGATTCTCCAGGCAAGAATAACGGAATGGGTTGCCATGGCCTTCTCCAGGGGATCTTCTTGACCCAAGGATCAAACCCAGGTCTCCCGCATTGCAGGCGGATTCTTTCCTGTCTGAGCCACCAGGGAAGCCCATCATGACCTACATTTTGCCAATTAAAAGACAGTGTCAAAGATTAAGTGATTTGACCAAAGTTGTGTGGCTTTCTGTGTTGGAGATAAAATTAAGTCCCCTTCTTCGTACTGTTAAATCAGTATTTCTGCTGATCCACTTTCATGCTATTAAAATTTCTAAATACTTGGCTGTATGTGTGTATGTTTCTTTATCTATATAAAAAGGAAATTGCTGCTCTTATCTATAACTTTGATTTCATTATGATTTCCTGTTTCTGAAGATACAAAATTTGAGATAGAGGCTATAGCCAGCAGGTCATACTTTTGTTAGTGTGTAGTATCTACACATCTTAGATTTTAAAAATTATTAATTTTTACTCTAGGAACACATCACAGTGCCTTAAACTCATTTATCTTACTTATATTCTCTTGCTGAGTTTTTAACCTTGCCTGGAGGGAGGAGATTTACTCTGGATTTTATTTGATCAAAGAGGCTTTTTATATTAGATGGCAAGGAAAAGATATTCTTTAAATAGTTTCCTTTAATCTTTTTCTCCTCCCCTCCTAGAGTTCTTATCCCCTTCATGCTGCCACAAGGTTAAAATGAAAAAGAATTGCTACACTTATACAATCACTTGATTCATTTTTAAGTACAAAAACATATTCTCATATTTAATGATACTACATGTCTCTAAATGCATCATTGATTCTGGAAAATCACTGCAGTTTCTCAGGAAGGTTAGACTTAGCCCCAGAAACACAGACAAAAGGATTTCAGGAAGAGATGGAAGTTTAGGCAGAAGTAGAGCTGTGGCGATCGGGAAGAAATGCAACTGTGAGGTATTGATAAGGCAGGCAGGATCTGGTAGTAGTTTGACTAAAGCCTTTTTTTTTTTTTTAAACGGGTTACATGAAAAGAAGTAATCTTGGAGCACTTACAATGTGGAGGAGATTTTGCTTCCCACTGTGTCACTCAGTGTCCTTTGTTTTCAAAGAATGGAAATTGACCCTGGCTGGCCAACAAAACTTGAATTTGTCAGAGGGTTTGAGGGGTTCATAGGGTTGATGGAAGATTAGAGAAGCAGATATTGAAATGGGACGGAGAAAGACCACTCAGAAGAGGAATTGTCTGAAAAGGAAGCAGAAGTCCACCCCATCTTCTTCTCAGAAGGCAGTTAAGTTACCTGTTGTTGACCTGGGCTGGGCTGGACTGGGAAGAGGTAGAGAGCTTGGAAAATAATTCATAGAAGAAATGGAATAAAATTATGTGAACTTTTAATAGTTTGGTCAGGGTCACTTAATAGTTCATGGCAAGACCAACAGGGAACTCAAGTCTTACAGTACATTCCGTTATTCACTCTGTACTTGCCATGTGCGAGACGCTGTCCTGAGTGCTGAAATTCAGCCGTGATTAAGACAGATGTAAACGGTAGAGCAGGTGCTGCCGGGTAGCAGGGGATGAATGTGTTGGAAAAGTGAGTAAAATAATCATCCAGGAGTTAGTGGAAGCTTATATTAAGTGTATCACACTTTAGTACATGTGAATGCAATATCTAGTGCTTTCACTTACCAGTTCCATAGACAAGCCCCTCCTTTGTTTCTCTGCCTCCCTCGAAGATAACAGAATATTTAAAAGTGCCAAAAATGTTTGTCTGTGTTTCAGGAGGCTCTCAGTAAATGCTGACTCCCATCTCTGACTGAGTAGACATTTTATTTAAAAAAAGAAAAGCCAGTGATGGCACTGGCTTAATTGTGAGCCCCACCCCCACCCTTTTTCTTTTTGTAATTTTTTCTTTCTTAGAATTTAGGGTTTTTGTTATATGTGGTTGGTGACTTACAAGCATACAGAAAGTTTTGATGCCATGGCATTCAGACTTTCGGAAGTCCACATAAAATATCAGCCACTGTTCTTATCATTGTTTGTTCTTGTTTCAGGCACAGTTTTTTTTTTTAATATATAATGTCTGTTACTTGTAAAAATCATTTCTTTAAGAAGCAAATGTAGCAATTGAGGAAGAAACTTAAAAGGTATAAAGAGTGTTCAAGAGATCTGATTGTGTTTGAAGGAAGTAGGTAGGCATGAATTCAACAAATTTAAGCTAGAAGTAGACTAGAGGAAAAGAAATATGAAGTCACAGGTTTTTACCCATCCTTCAGTAAGATTTATATCTGCTTTGCTAGTTGGAGTTAATCATGTTACCAAAGGTATATTGCTTGTCACTTGTGTTCTTTCTCTTTTGTAGACAAGTTGTAATGTAGGGGTTTTTGGTTCTTTCATAGGTGTTATAGAACAGAATTTTCTCTAATGTTTTAATTTTTAGTCTCAGAGTAAAATGACTCTATAGGAAGGCATTGTGGGTACTGTTGTGTAGTAATTCTCACATTTTTCAGTCTTCAGCCTACGGCTTTAGATTTAACATAAAATGTGTGAGTTTTTTCACTGAAATTCATACCAGCACATTTTGCACTTTTTGTATGAAGTACTGAAGTTTTAAAATTTGCTTCACTCTTCTGACTAGGCAGTTACAGAGGCCTGTAGAGGGTCTCAGGATCCACTTTTTCTTAGCATGTGTTTTCGTTCCTGTGCAGCCTTCGCGCGGCGTCTTTGTTTATGGTGGTCGCACAGACAACTCTGGACGCTGAGCCGTCCGCCTCGGTGGCGTGGCCGTGGGCCGGCACTGCCCGGTGCAGCCTCCCCCTCTGAGCCTGTGCCTCTTGGCTCCTGCCCTGAGGGAACGCGGCTGCTCACTCAGCAGGCTTTGGAGGTCCTTCCCAGTCTGTCTCCAGCCTCTCCGCCTTCTCAGCTGCGTCACCAGATGCTCCCACCTTCCTGCGGCTGCTTCTCCTGCTTGGATGGAGCACAGGAAGCCCCTGGGGCCCCTGCTCTGCTTCTCCTGGTATTTGTGTAGCTCTTTCAGGTTGTGAATTTCTTTTTCCCCATGGTCTCATTTCATTTCCACCTCAAAAGTTTCAGAGAGAATAAATAGCTCACCTAAAGACCCTCCGACTGACTTGTTCAGTGTGCCCCTCATCTGACCAGCAGTGCCCAGACCCTGCCCAGGGGCTGCACGACCCCGACCGATCAGCTTTCTCACTGCAAGAGAATCTAGACGACTGTGACTCTGATCTCTTCTGATGATCTTTGCTTTTGTTATATTAATATTTAAATACTTGTTGCCATTTTATTAGCTCTCTCTTCATATATGCCTTTGTGTGTGTTAATGTACAGAAGTCTGGAGTATGCAGGGGGTTGGACTCTGCTGTGCACGTTGGGGCCGAGTGCCTGAGGTGTGCCATGAATCCCTGCGACCCTTCGTGGGCGTCAGTGCCCCAACTGATGGCCCGGGGCTGAGAGCCCTGTGACCTGCTAATTTTTTTCCCAGTGTCAATTGTAAGTGCTCGTCTGTGATTTGAAACCATGTTTTTTTATCACTTCAAGTCTCACTAAATTAAGCTCTCTTTTCCCCATATTATCATTAATTTATACTTTGTCAATGCAGGTGTCACAGAGCTAGACAGTTGTGCTTGTCTGGAGGCTGTGGGTTACTGGGCTGTTCCGGGAGGGCCAGGAGCAAACGCAGGTGACAGAATAATGCACTTAAGCAATCAGGGCTTTTTGAACTTTCCTCTAAGCAACTTAATTTTATATTCATTTTATGCTCATGTTTTGGCTTCATTTGTTCCTGAGCTTGAGATCATGGAATTTAAAGGACTTGGCTGGTTGTAGCGTTTGTATATAATACCTGGAATACAGTTTCTTTGTCAGACGCATAATTAACAATATGATTTGTATGTCTACTGCCTTCTGGTATTCACAACACAGTTTGTAAACTTAATTAGTTCTTGGAATAGCAAATGTTTTGCAGATGATAAACACTTTTCCTCTGAATAGTGTGTTGAATGGTTATATATTCATAGACATTTACGCTGTGCTTCTCAGATTAAGACGTTGATAGGTCTGCCTCGCAAGGTAACATCACCTGCCATTGAGGAGTCCTGGGTTGTATTGTCTGCCTGTGCTTTTCACAGGGGAAGTCAGAGATGTAGCTCAGATAATTCAGCCTCTAGGATATTCACTATGGTTCCATTGTATAGAGACCATCTATGCTAATGTCATTATGTAGATGCTGGTGTCCCAGACTCTGATGGTGATGGTTATGGTGAAGGTGGAGTGGGGAATAACAGGCCCCCCTGCAGTTCTTCAGTTACACAGAACTCCCAACCCCCGAGACGGAGGGAGCAAGCAAGAAAGCGCTCTCAGCAGGTGAAAAGATGCTGCCAGGAAAGCCTTCTTACCATTCATAAATCACTGATCTGAAGATGTGTATTTGGGCTTCCAAGTGATACTGAACTAGAAGCATCAAATTAGAAGATGCTGATACCATTAGATAGTGACTTCTGGCCCCCAGAGTTGGGGCTGGGTCACTCAAACCTGAGTTCTGCCATTTTTACAGATGAAAGAGGAGGGCTCAGCTAAGCTAGTGACTTGCCAGAGGTCCGCTAGTGATCAGCGTGGGGCTGCCCCCGACCCCGTGTCCTCCCACCACCCCACTCCCCAATAGTTTGTGGCCGATGGAGGCCCAGCATGGCACCCGGCACAGAGTCCTGACACATCCAGCACTGTCCCCGTACTTCTGGAGACTCAGCAAGGTGGTGTGTCCACAAGGAGAACGGAGATCACAGCAGGCGTTGTAACAGGAGATTTGGTAGAAAGGATTGGTTAGGGAGGTGCTCGGTGACTGAAAAAGCAAATGAGGGGTACTGACGGGACACAGAAATAGTAACACAGGCTCTGCCTTGAGCCGGAACCACCAGAGCTGGAGGAGCAAAGGGAAGACACTTGGGAGGAAATGTTCTGTGGAGCTGGGACCAAGACCTGTTAAGTCCAGTGACTCAGACCTCTGAGGAGGGGGTCCTGGCTTGCTGACCTGGTGCAAAGACTTGGTGGGGGGGTGAAAAATGAGTCATTGCCATAAATTTGAAAACTCTATTCTGTATGCTGCCAGGAACTGGAGTAGAACGAAAGGGACAGCACCCTACTCTGGCCTCCCTGATGCAGTGGGAGCCCCAGGCAACAGAGAAGCAGGGCTTGCGAGTTCCCTGTCCAGCAACCTTGATGGGTATATATGGAGTGGAGAGATGGTGCTTAGTAACTGGCAGAGATGGTTTGTTTAGGAAAATGAAAGGTAGATAGATGACTTTCGTTTTGCTTAATTCAGACATTGGGTATTCTTAAAAGTTCATCAAATCTTAACTGTGCTTTTCCATGAAGAATATCATCATTCACTCTCATTCACTAAACAAATATTTTTTGAATGCATGTTATATTCATGATGCAGAACTCAGTACTGGGCATGTGATGATTAATGACACAGTTTTGTGTTTATGAGACGTAGTCAGTGAGACAAATGATGGGGACTTATGCAAATCTCAGAGTTGAAAGGAACCTTCAAGTTTAGCTTGCCATCGGGTGATTGAATCCTTTCTATAATCTTCCTATCAGGTGGGTCCAGCCTGCTGGTCAGGCCTCTGTGGATGAACTTAAAATTCCTTCAGGATAGCTGGTTCCATCTTTGGAAAATGCTATTTTTAAAATCTTCATCTCTAAAATGAACGGTAGCTCCTTTCTCTCTTTCTTTCAGTTTTAATGCCGTGTCACTGGCCTTAACACTGACCAAATCTAATCCCTCTTTTGCATGGCACACAGCAATAATTGAGTCAGTGATTCCCTCCTCAGTCTTTTACCCTTCAGAGTGGCCATTTCAGTTGTTTCAGTTGTTTTTGTTTTTACCTTGAACGGAGCTTTGGTTTTCATTATTTTCTCTCTTACAGAGCCCCTTTAGACATCCTTTCTCCTCAGTCATCCTCTTTCTCTCATCGCCCTTCCCTGATGAAATGGTGATACTTAACATTAACTGTATATCTGATTATGGACTGTGGCCCATTGGTGAGCCAGTCACCATTGTTGCTTGAAAATTGGTAAATTCTTGAAAATCTAGGGGAACACTTGTCTGGATTCCTGCCCATGTTATTAGTCTGTGTTCTCATCTTAGTTTGTTACTCATTCATGGAATAGATCAATAAATTAACTCACCTCTATGTTTAAGAAAAGAGAATAGAGGGCAGTCAGACATCAGCCTAAGATACTCATCATTAGTTTTAGCTGGATTAATGCTTTGTGTTTATCCTTTGATTCTGTCTCATTTGTCCAAGTGGTGCAGTTTCGTGAAGTTAAAAGTTAGATATATATATATAGCCTTAAAATAGATGAGTGAGTTGTCAGTAGATTTGACAAGTGGAACCCACTAGAATACATGCTTGCTTAACCAGGTACTTGATGGTTGAAGGACAAATAGAGGAATGCTGTTGACTGGCCTTAGTGTAGTTATTTTTCTGTAAGTTCTTAAATGATTTTAATGTACAGCTTGGTCTAAAATGTGAAGATCTGTACCTTACTTGACAAATCCCTTTGAGGAAACCTCCAGTGAGAATGTCCTCCGTGAAGAGACAGCATCTGACTCATAAGAAGGAAAATAAAATATGACTGGAGAATGACCTAGTACGGATAACCCCTCCTGGCTTGAAATCGATGTGGGAAGGTGTCCTCGTTTCTAGTCCTTGTAGGTGTCTGTGTAGAGACGTTTCCTGTTCTTAGAGGCTGTGACTGTTAATGTGCGCTGCTGGATTGTTTACCAATGTCTTAACTTTCTATGACGAGTAAATACGAGTGACAAAAACGTTCCTGCTGTAATTGTATTTTGTTTTTAAAAAGTGTTTTATGCTTGTTTGGCAGTTTCTAGGTAGCTTAGAAGAACATTGAGTTATGAGGGAAATATAATATTTGAGGCACCTTGTATGTTTTATACTCATATTAAGCTGCATTTTTTCTTCTTTTTTAGTGATGTTCATTATTCTAGCATAGCTCTCATGATTTTGTCAATAAGGCTTCAAACAGCATCAGAGTTGATGTTCTTGGGGATCTGATTGCAATCCTGATCATGCTCTTTATTTTTAGAATTACTTTAATAAAAGTGAACCTGTAAATAATTGTTATATGAAAACATAGGATTTAATGTCTTAAGGATTATTTCCCTCCAATTATTCTGACTCTCTGCTGCATAAGTAGGACCAGTTATGATTCTGAAACTAACCTAAAAATGTATAGCCAAAGCATGATTGTATCCTGCTTTGAATTTATTTTGCACAGTCTGTTGCACCTACAGAGTTTGTATTATTGTACATTTAACCAATAGAAAATATTCATTGGTAATCTTATTAGATATGAAAGTAATAGAGAGCAAAATGCTTGTATTATATAGTTGTTATAGAATATCATTAGTATAGTCATATTTCTATCTCAAAGTGTGATAATGCCAGCGGGATAAATGAGAAAGACATTGAATCTTCACACAAAGGAAATGGGTTTTATAATGAGTGCAGTCTGAACAGAACTAATCTCTTTCTTGGATCATTACTTCACCTAATCATAAAACCTTTTTTTAATTCAAATCCTTGCAGGGTTCTAATTGGTGACCTCTGGAGCCTGATAATTGTTTAAGATAGCTGGTCTTTTGCAGTATACTTAATGATGTTTGCAATTAAAAGTGAGAAATGTGGTTTAACCCTTAGACAGGTGTAACTAAAAAGTAGATTTTCCTTTTTTTCCCTAATCTTTAGTAGTTATTCCCATTCCTCCTCCCAATAGTTATTGACTTGAGTCATTATTAACTTGAATTAACCTAATGTATTGTTGTCTTCACTTAGTCTGGGGGTTTACTGAACTTCATTTGACAGATGCGTTGGGATATATTAGGAGTAATCCTGGATCATTTGGAAGAGCCAAGAGATTGGTCTATTTGGGGTGATGAAAACTCCTAGCTTCTTTTCTCTCCGTCATTTGGGCTCACTTTTCTGCTTTTTTGGGGGTGATTTAAGTAGAAACTGAGACATTTCTTTGTACCTGGTTTCAATAAAAACTTATTTCAGAACTTTTCTTACTGCCAGATGAAAGTGAGTCAATAGAAATTAGCTAATATTAACTTAGGGCTGATAAAACCGTGGGCCCCCCGAGCCCTGACTGATTACTTTCTCCATACTGCACGTAGAAGTATGCTGGAAATTAATGTGGATTGTTACATTTTCATGTTTTGATCTTTTCTGTTGCTTCTGTTATGTTTCTCAGTAAACAGTGGACATTCAATGAATACAGTTGATTGACTCGTCCTGTAAAAGTCTGTTCATATGTTGGAGATGGAATTTAATCTGTTATCTGTTGGTTTAGGAGGCTTTGAAGTGTCAGCAAAAATTGATCAGTTGATCTAAAATTTTATTTGAGCCAAATTGTGGATTATAATCCGAGAATAGCCTCTTGGAAAGTTCTGGAAACTGTTCTGCCTGTTAGAGGCCAAAGCATAGTTGTATAGATTTTTGAGACAGAGGGCTGTATATTAAATGATGTATTCTTGGCAGTTTACACAGTCCAGATCTCAGCTTACAAAGCAGGTAGTGGGGCCATGGGTCAGGGTGGCCCTTTACAAGATTAAGAAGGAAGGTTATCTTTTTGAGGAGCTGTCTTGTTGAAGCTAGAATGTTGCTCTTCTGGTTGAGCGGGTGTTTCTACCGGAGGGAGGTTTGGTAGATGCATGATGTAGGTACCCAGTGCACAGAAGAGGCCAAAGGGCAGAGAGAAACCTTTCTGTTTAAATTTTTCTTGTCTTGCCATAAAATACGAGTTTTATTTCACAGAAGCCAGTTGTGTGGTAATTCGGAGAAGAGGCAAACCCTTTGAGAGTCCGACAGTCCTGCAGTCAAACTTTAGGTCTGCCACATACTAGGTACTAGGGGACATTGATTCCTGCCCCAGCATGCTGAGAATTGTGTGGGCTTCATGTGCAGAGGCTCCAGGGTGGTATCTGGAAATTGTAATTGTGCAAATTGTTAAATTCCTTCTACGAGTTTTAGGGAACATTTCATCTCTGATTTTCATCCCTTGATCTTTATTGTTTTAAAATGATTTAAACAAACAAACAAAAAACATGTTGCACTTAAAAGTTAGCCAGAAAGAAAAACAACAATACAGTATACTAACGCATATATATGGAATTTAGAAAGACGGTAACGAGAACCCAGCATGCGAGACAGCAAAAGGAACGCAGATGTATAGAACAGACTTGTGGACTCTGTGGATGAGGGCAAGGGTGGGATGATATGGGAGAATGACATTGAAACATGTTAATTATCATATGTGTAATCAATCGCCAGCCCAGGATTGATGCTCGGGGCTGGTGCATCGAGATTTCCCGGGGGGAGGGAGGAGGGAGGGAGGAGGGAGGGGGGTTCTGGAGGGGGAGCATATGTCAACCCATGGCGATATCATGTCATTGTATGGCAAAACTAATAAAAAAAAAAAGTGAAAAACAAAGTTTATTTTGAAAATTGTTAGACTTTAGTACAAAATCCAGTAACTTCCTCATTTCTGAAGGTGGTTGAGTATTTCCCCTTGTTCAGATGATAAATTTGCACTTCACTGGTGCATCCAGTGATCATCATGTCTTATCTTTGTATTTTTCTTTTTTCTACCATGATGCCTTTTGTTTGGTGAATGACTACAGTATATTTAAGGGGAAGATAAGAGGTCAGTACACTGGAAGCATTTTTTCTCTTGAAAATAATTTGATAAAATGTGTAATGATAATTCGGAGTAGCACTCAGAATTTTTTACTTATCTGCATTTTAATTTCTAGAATCATATAGGTTTCACAGATTCTTGAAATCCATTCTGCAATGAGATACATGTAGATCAGTCACCACAATTTAGGCTTTGTATTAAGTAGACAATAATAACCTGTATTTGCATTATGTGTTACAGTTTTCAGATCACTTTGATAAACATCATGTCTTTTAATACTTGTAATAACTTTGTTAGTTTCCCTCAAAACTAAATAATAAGCCAAATAATTTTTTCTCAAAGTCAAGATCCCTTTACTTCAGTAATACCAAGAAACTGGAGGCTTTAGGGTCAGAATACACTAGGGTTGGAATCCTAGATCTGGGTCTACAGTGGAATCTTAGCCACATCACTGGATATGTTAAGTAGCTGTTTCTTTTCTGTAAATGATTGTGGCTATTCTGCATTGTTACAAGGGTTAAATATCTGGACAGTACTGTCAGTAAATAAATTCCAGCTGTCAGTGTTTTTGTTATATTTTTGTTAATTACCTGTGATGGGTAGAATTACAACCAACTCTTGAATAATGTAGGTTTAGTCTGTTCAGGTCCACTTATACGCAGAGTTTTTAAAAATAGAAAATAATGATTGAATCCGCAGATCCTGGACCATGGGTACAAAGGAACCATGAGTATGGAGGGCCAACCATAGGCTATACGCAGAGTTTGGACTGGGTGGAGGATCAGCGCCCTTGACCCCCTCCTTGTTTAAGGGTCAGCTGTCTTTCCTCCCTCCCCTGCTGCCTCCCTCTCCCAAAATCAGTCTTCCTTCCTTCCTGGAGGAATCTCCTTGTATATACTTTAATCTTATGCATTGTATAGATATTTAAGAATACTTTGTGTACAAATACTAGCTCTGTCTTTATAAGTTTACTTCCAAGCATTTTAATATTTAGAGTATTGATTATTTTTTACTCCCTGGATGGTTTATTTTTGTGTATTTATGATGAGCTTATTCATTCTTATTAGGGAGTGATATGCATCTCTATTCTGCTGTGCCATTTATTTCTTGTTTATGGAAGATTATTTGCAAGATCTTGAGCTGTTTGAATCAATCTCGTCTGGGCAGGTTTTAGTGTATTCAATTCTGGTTTGGATTTAATAGGTGTTCTGTTAGGTTTGGATTACTTAAATAAAATAATTCCTTTGTGAAAACATTTGTCATGTTGGAGGTTAAAATATATCTTTTTAGACCAACAGCCACAGTAACATTTTAGTAATCTGTCAGATAGAATTTACATTGGCTTTCAACACTATGTATATTTTAAGATCATTTTAAATCCTCCAGCCTGGTTCTTGTATTACTTTGAAATAGATTTCTGAATGTTGAGCATGTAGGTATTATCATTCTGTTTATATGGACTTCTTGTTTCCTTATAGATCCAGGCTAACCCCTGTCCTTTAATACATTTGTACAGAGTTAAGGTCCTTGGGGAAGGGGTCTGGGGTATAGGGAGGGCTTGACCATATTACTGTTTACCCTAGAACTTTATTGTACAGGCTAATTTATATTATTTATGCCTTTCTGAACCTTTGATAAATTTTTATTAGATAACTTTTAAACAGCTAATGAGATAGGCTTTCAAGTTAACTAAACTTTAGTGTGAATCCCTTTAAAGAGATTATGAACTGCCCGCCCTTGGCAAGCTTCTTACCCATTGGAATCCTCAGGGTCTTAATCTGTAAAGTGAAGGGCATCTATCATAGATAGGTTCATTAGAATAAAGAGAGACTTCAGGTCACATGCACAGCCCTCAACTTGGTGAATCCTTGCAAACAAAGTCACAATAATTATTATTTACCTAGAACTGTCATAATAAGTGATCTCTGAGATGAGCTTCCCTGATAGCTCATTTGGTAAGGAATCCACCTGCAATGCAGGAGACCCTGGTTCGATTCCTGGGTTGGGAAGATCCCCTGAAGAAGGGCTAGGCTATCCACTCCAGTATTCTTGGGCTTCCCTTGTGGCCCAGCTGGTAAAGAATCTGCCTGCAGTGCAGGAGGCCTGGGTTGGGAAGATCCCCTGGAGCCAGAAAAGGCTACCCACTTCAGTATTCTGGCCTGGAGAATTCCATGGACTGTATAGTCCATAGGATAGCAAAGAGTCGGACATTACTGAGTGACTTTCACTTTCAGAATGGTTTTCATTACTTTTCAGTACTTTGCTCTGTATGTTTTATGTGATCAGCAGAAATAGCAACTTCTGTATGTGCAGGGGGCATCAGATGCTCTTTTTAAAGCTTCCTTCAATTTAGCTTCCTTCAGTTTATGCCTGGGGGATGAGGGATGTGTCAGCAGACACTCTTACCTCTGGCTTCTGCTTGGGTTGGTCCCTCCCTGCGGACCTACTAGCAGCAGATCTGCAGAAGGAAGTGAGGTCCCAGTGTGTGCACTTCAACTTCCTCCCTGTTAGGTCAGCACAGGCTGGCTGCTTCCCTCGGAGGACATTATAACCCTTGCCAGGCTGCCCTCTCCACACAGTCTCCTTTCTTCCTTGCCCCTTCCTGCTTCCCACTTTTGGGGCAGTCATACCTCCTTCCTAACGAACCCCAGAGTACCACACCATTCTTTGTTGCTATTGTTTTAGGCTATTCACATCTTTATATAGGAGAAGGCAATGGCACCCCACTCCAGTACTCTTGCCAGGAAAATCCCATGGACATAGGAGCCTGCTGGGCTGCAGTCCATGGGGTTGCTACGAGTCAGACAGGACTGAGCAACTTCGCTTTCGCTTTTCACTTTCATGCACTGGAGAAGGAAATGACAACCCACTGCAGTATTCTTGCCCGGAGAATCCCAGGGATGGGGGAGCCTGGTGGGCTGCCGTCTTTGGGGTCACACAGAGTCGGACACGACTGAAGCGACTTAGCAGCAGCAGCAGCATCTTTATACATAGACCCTTAATTAAATTCTCTTCAGATTATCCACTTTGATTGCCATCTGTTTCTTCGTGGGATACAGTTCCTTGAATCATTCACCCAGGGAAGAGCAGAGGCTCTGGGGATAGGCAGAGTTGCAGGGTATCAGGGTTTCTAACTCACAGTTTCTGATCCTGAAGGATAGATTCCATCTTGGCTCAGCACAGAAATTCTTTGGTTCATTAGTGCATTCTCTCATAGATTTGTTTTGTAAAGAATGTTTGTTTCCTTTATAGAAGCACTATCTACCGTAGGCTTTATTGGGTTGTTAGCTACACAAAATATTCTACGGACCTGTTGATAGACTGTGTTGGGAAAGTATCTCCAACTTGGAGACCTGAGGTTTGAGTCTTGTTATGTCCCTTGCTAATTGTATGACTTTTGGAAATATATTTTCTAACTTTTCTTATGTGCAAAATGTGAACAATGCTTTAACCTTCCCAGTATTTTGTCAGGATCACGAAAGGAGTTCAGGGCGAGTGGCCGAGGGGACTGATAGTCTGTTGGAGAAGACAGACTTTAAATAGGAAATTAAACCTGTGGTGAAAATGCTGCTTTACTTTGATTAAGTAGTCTGGGATTTCAAAGAGAGCCTTTTAGGAAGAGGAATTTAGCAGAGGCACCGAAGAAAAGGCTGTTGTCATAGGGGAAAAGCCCCCAGAAATATTCCTGTCTTGGGGGAACAAGTGCAGAAGCCCTAGCCTCAGTGAGCGGTGCTTCAGAAGCTGAGAAGAGCTGGATGCTAGAGGGGAGAGGACCGGGGGAGAGGCACGCAGGGCAGGCGCCTGTGGCTTACTCTGGTGGGCTGTCCCGAGGGCCTGGTGCCGCCTCTGATGGCTCTCCCTCCACTTCAAATAGAAATAAGCCCTTCTAGTTCCCCCCTCCCTGGTTGTTCACGGGACAGACTGTCTTATCTTCCAGCTGTGATGGCATCTGCCCTGTCTCCCCACATTCCGCCCATTCCATTTCTGCTCAGGTCCACCTTTCCAGGAGGACGTCTCTCCTCAGCGGACTGCTTCCCGCATCCCCCTGAGGATCTCCATCCAGATGTTAAGAACCCTGCCTGCCTTTTCATGCCTTTGTCCTCCCTTCTTCTCTGTGTTGGCCACGGAGAACTGCCCCTGTTCTCACCCTGCTTCTTTCTGCAGCGACCCAGGCTGTGGGGTGAGGAAATTGAGTTCATGTCTCGGCTTGTTCTCTAACTGGCTCTGTGGTGACAGGATTCTGTCACCACTACTTGTGTGATTCATTCTCTTTTGTACTGTTAAAGGAGAAAAGGAACCCCAAAAAAGTAAATCTCCATGTGTTAGCTGTTCAGTCAGATGAGGGAAAGGGAACTGGTGTAACCCAGGGTTACTTCACTTCACTGAAGCACTCATCCGCTCTTTGCCTGGCAGACTCCGTTCCTTATCCTCTAAGAACTCAGCTCACATTCACTAGCGTTTTGAATACTACCCCAAGTTCCAGAGCTGTTGGTCCCTCTCCTCAGCCCTGTGTACGCTGCTCTTGTCTGTGCCGTCCCGCAGACTCTGTGTGCCCAGTCCCCAGCACCCTGTACAGTCCTCCACGCATCAGAAGTCAGTCAGCGTTGTGGGGTCGACACCTGTTCCTCTCCCCCTCACCACGTGAACCCCGTTGCATTTGGATGCTCAAAGTGAAATCCTGAACGTGTAGTTTCCAGAAACACGTGTGTTACTTCGAGTGAAACCGGCAGTCCAGGTATATCCTTATCACAGCTTCAGTGAAAGAGTATTTTAATGAAGGACTTAAATGAATGATCAAGAGAGAGTCAAACTGGATTTTCAGCCAAGATACAGAATAGAAACACGACCATCCCTCTATACATTCAAATTTTATTCTGTTTTGGTATTTTAAAAAATTCTACAAAAGTGTTTAAAATTTAAATTTATACAAGTTTAAAGGGTACAATATTCATGAGTCAAACTTTTAAAACAGTGTGAAGAGAAATACAGTGAGAAGTCTCTATTCCTGTTTCTTATCCATTGCATTTCTCCCTTGACAATTAGATAATCAGTTACTCGTTTCTTATATGTAAGAAGGGAGGTATTTTCTGTGCGTATACGAGTGAATGTGAACACACTGGCTTATACTGTGACTTGTGTTTGTGTGTCTGTGTCCAAACAGTGTATTTGGTGGAGACTTTTTCTCATCAGAACATGAAAAGTTCTCCTGATATTGTAAAGTAACTTATGCTATCTCACTGAGTGACTGCACCCTTGCTTATGTACCTAGGCTCTTAATTCTAGATATTTAGATGATTTCCAGTGTTCTACTACTAAAAACAGTGCTTTAAATGGATAAATTTGTATATAATATTTATATCTATCCACAAACATGTTCAGGGTAAATTTGTAAAAATGGAGTTACTGGGACAAAGGAAAATGTCAATTTTGATGTGCTTGATTCTGTGAGAGAATTTAAGCAGTTTTAATGAAAATTTACATTACTAGATTTTTTTTATATTGGAAATTTAGCTTATTTAAATTCAAAGAGTATTATTTGGCTGTGTTTTAGAGGATTTGTGGATTTTAGCATATTTGGTAGGGTAAATTGCTTAAGAAGCTCCGTACTGAACCAAGACAGAAACAAAAAAAAAAAAAAGGAAAAACAAAAGCCAAAACAGTTATACCTGACACTAGCTTTCCCAGTTGACAGAAATTTGGTGTCCATGGTTTGAAAACATAGCATTTTAATCCCCTACGTCATCTAAAACCTAATCACACATTTGCTTATTATTTCTGAGCTGGGAGATGGCATTGGTACATTAAACTGTATGTAACGAATGTAATCTGGGGATTAGTGAAAGTCAAATCCCCTATGTGTTCAACCTTGAGCATCTGGCTGGATTTTCTGTGGTTTGTCTTCATATGCTCCAATTTACTGAAAGGTTAAAGCCATCTTGGTAGCTGTCCAGTCCTTTCTGTGACCTAGGGAAGCCCAGAGGGGTGGTACTATGAGTTTTAGAGTTTGACAGTTTGAAGATTTCATAAGTCATCTTGTTGTGTCCCATTGTCATTGGACATCCTGAACACATAAACCTACTTGTGATCGTCAGTCAAGCAGAACATGCCAAACTGTTGACTGAACAGCACCTGAAGAATGGAAGTTGGGCCAGTTCTGAATTTTATTACTGGGGGCCACGGGGAGTATCCTTGATGTAAACCAAGACCTGTGTGATGCCTGTGATGGGGCGGGGCTGCTTCAAGTGCTGTATGGCGTGTTAGGTCCAGCACACCTACACACTTTAACATGGCATCAGACCTTACATTTTTTTAAAAAAAAAATCTTCAACAGTGAACTATTTCAGCATATTTCAAAGTTTACTTAAGGTAGCAACAAGGTATTTTAGCAAGATAAGATTTGTAAAGTTGACTATCTGGAGAGGAAATTAGTTACTTTTCTTTTAATTTATATTTCCCTCTTAAAAATTGTAGGGATATCTCAAACTTTAATATATAGTAAAATACATAAGTCTTTCTAATTTTTTAACCTTAGCTTTAACCTGACATGATTTTTCCATGTTGCTTCAAATGATAAACATCACTGATACAAGGAGTAACATTCTGAAGGCTGATTAAGGAATTAAATATTAAATTGTGCCTTTCAGTGCTTAACAATTATTAAAAAGCCTTTGTTATTTAAAAAGAAAATAGGTAATTAAATCTATTTTGACTGATGTATGATACATTAAAAATTTTGTTTCCTAGGAAGTTTCAGTGAACCTAATTTTGTTAAATCTTCTAACTTGCTAAAGATATTCTCAATTATAGCATAAATGGATAAATAAAAATGAAATGTAGAAATTATTTTCCTGTACTAATGAAAGCTGAACTCATGAATTGTTGTACTCGATGGAGCAAATGGCATGCGACTTACTGCTTTTTACTGAGGAAAACCAAACTGATTTAGCTCACATCCACCGTTAGTTTTACAATTTTCAAACATGTTTTGTGTCTGCATGCACAGGTGCTGACTTATTTATGGGAAATAAGAGTATATAACGTGATATACTATTACCTTTGGAGTATGGATATAGGATAAACTTTTATTTTTTTATATTTTATTTATAGAAAAATGTGCAAAGTAAAAGTACTCTCAAAAGGTTTTTTCCAACAATGGCAAGAATTATCTACTTAAGTGTTTATATTTCAAATACTTCTGTTCCATATATTCTTGTTCCCATGCAGAGTCTATATAGAATGATTAGTTTTACAGGAGCAAAATGTAGCATAAATACAAGAAAGCAAACAAAATAAGCAGTGTATTTGGAGATTTAGTAATTATCTTTATCCTTAGAAGCTTTGCTCAGAAGCTGCAGGCCTAAACTGGGAATGACAATAGAATTGTGCATGAAGTATTTTGTGAGTGTCGTGGTGGGAGTGACTGATTCTGCTGCCCCGTCAAGGAAAGTGACGGTTGCATAAAAAGTAGTGTTTGATGTGGTTGAATCGTGAAGGCTATGTGTGAGACGGAAATCATCAAAATCGCATCACCAGCAGAGAAAAGAGCACCAGCAAAGCCACGAGCTTGTGGTTGGGCTCGTTACTTGTGAGGTGGGAAGGTTTTGGTGGGGAGGTGACTGTCACAAGGCCATCTAGGGCTTTTATGTCCCCTTTGAGAATCCTTCTTGGAGGGGGCCACCTTGGAGACCCAGGCAGGGCTGGTAAAACGGGCTGTCAGTGCTTGGTCATGCTGAACTGAGAATGCCTTCTGGCTTTTCTTTGCTGTCTGATCAGCCTTTTTCAAGAATTCCAGAGGCCCTCAAAGAGTCTGTTTTTATGTCTGCAGCTGGTGTATTGTTCCCTCCATGAGCTTGGCTCCTTGGGACTTGACGTTGGAGCACATGTGTGCGCACGCGTGTGTGTTTCCCCACTCACTAGTGAAGCATCGTCGATTAAACCGGAACCTGTCAGTACTTGAGGAAGCTGCAGGTGTCTGAAATCCACATTCTGTATTTGGTTTCTTGCCACCGCAGAGCTAAGGAGAACCCCCAGTCTCTGAATTTTCAGGTCTGACACTTCATGGTTTTCTGTTTTTCCTCCACAGAAATAGAGAAGTTTCAAAAAGGAGAAGGCAAGGATGAAGAAAAGTACATTGATGTGGTGATTAACAAGAACATGAAGCTGGGACAGAAAGTGTTAATTCCTGTAAAACAGTTTCCTAAGGTAAGACAGGTGTGCACTGCAGGAGTGTTAATCTTTATCACAAGGGAGCACTTGTTTAATTTATATTCTGTTTAGTGTCTTCTTGAGATGTTTTCCCTTTGCAGAATATCCCAACATGCATACTTTTAAAATTAATTAAAAACTTATTTAGTGATTCTATCCTTTCTGTTTGACTTTGATGTGAGTTATGAAGCCTTAAAAATTATTCATCTGAGTTATATTTCAGGCTTCAGACAGACGATTCAACTTTTTCCTGCTGTAGTTTTTCATTTGTAAGATAAGCTTGGGTTGATAAGAATTAAATAAGATTATCCATGTTAAATGCTTTGCATTGGGCTTGGCACATAAATATTCAAAAAAATTCTCTGATTATCTATTCTTGAAAGAAGTTTGATTTTTATGACATTGAGCACAGTTACAATAAGTACTTTTAAAGCCTATCTAATTATAAAATCTTGATCATCTCAGATTTGGCCTAAATTGATGCTTTTTTCTCTGCTTTCTTTTTTCTTTGAGTGTCTTTGTACATGACTTATGCATATTGCTGTGTATATTAGTAGTTAGTTTCTTTGGATTGCAGAACAATAATCCATTACCTGAATAGACCACAGTTTATCCATTGCCTGGGCAGTTTTCAATTTTGAGTTATCATAATTAAATTGCTGTGAACATTTCATACAGGTCATTTTGTGACCATATGTTTTCATTTATTTTTAGTAAATACTTAAGATCTAAATTACTGTGGATTTAGTTTTATAATAAATTGCCATAATTTTTTTCCCCTAAGCGGTTGTATTTGTGACATTTCTAGAATAGCACATGCAAAGTTGTGGTTATTCCATGTCTAAATCCTTATTTGATGTTGTCAGTCTCTTTAATTTCAGCCACTCTGATGGGGTATTGATATTTTCTTGTGGTATTAATTTGTATTTCCCCGACGATTAACTATCTGGTGTGCATTTATTGGCTATTTATATATCTTCAATTTTGAAGTCTCTTTTGAAATCTTTTGCTGTTCTCTGGGCTGTGTGTCTTCTTATCACGGAGTCATAGGAGCGTTTTAAAAGATGTATTTCCTGGATCATATCTTTTGGTGGGTATATGTTTTGTGAATATTTGACTCAGTCTATGGCTTACCTATTATTTTCTAAATGGAGTTTTGTGATATATTTTTAATTTTGGTGACATGTAATGGATCAAGTTTTTCTTTCATGATTTTACCTTCTGTCAACTAAGAAATCTTTTCCAACCTTAAGGAAATGTTAGAATCCTTTTTAAGTTAAAATGATCATTTCTTCCATTTCCTCTAAAAGCTTTATCATTATAGCTTTTAATTTTATGTCCGTGATACATCTCAAATTGGCTTTTGTATATAGTATGAGATAGACAGTCAATTCATTTTTTCTTCATATGGATATCTAGTTTTTTTCAATGTCGTTTGTTGAAAGATATTTTCCTCCCACTGATTGTGTTGGTACCTGTGTTGGAAATTGGGTGGCTGTGTTAAGTGAGGATCTATTTCTATACTTTCTGTTTTGTTTCATTGATCTGTTTATGGATCATTATGCCAGTACCATACAGTCTTCATCATTGCAGCTTTTAGTAAGACATGAAGTTAGGTACTGTCATCCCTTCAACTTTGTCCTTTTTCAGGATTGTTTGGATGTAGATCCTTTGCAACTCTATATAAACTTAAGAATTATTTTTGCAGAACATTCTGCTGGGATTATGATGCAGTTGCATTGATTCTGTCGATCCATTTAGGGAGCTCTGACATCTTAATAATACTAAGGCGTCCCTTCCTTGAATATGATGTATCTGTCCATTTAATTTCCATCACTTTTAGGGGAAAGGTCTTGTCTTTTGTTAAACTTATTCCTAAAAGTGTTTTATGTCTTTTGAACACTTGTAAAATGAATATTTTGAAATATTCTCTTCCAATTTTTTGCCTCTAATAGAAAATTTTGTATATTGACCTTATATTCTTCTACCTTGCTAAAATTCACCTGTTCTCATAATTGTTTTATAGAATCTTCAGAATATGCTATGTACATAGTCATATTATCTGCAAAAACAGTTTATTTCTTTCTTTCCAATTTTTATGTTTGTTGTTATCTTGTATTACTATATTGGCTAGGATCCCTAATATAATGCTTGAATACAAGTGGTGAGATTAGGCATTTTTCTCTTGTTCTCATCAATGTGGAAAACATTCAATATTTTACCAGTAAATGTGGTAACAGCTGTGGGAATTTGAAGTTTTCTTCTACTTTAGCTTTGTTGACTGTTTGATTCTGACTGGATGCTGACTTTTGTTGAATATCCTTTCTGCATCTACTGAAATGAACACAGGATTTTTCTCCTTTGTACTGTTAATATAGTGAATTTTATTTATTGATTTGGCTAAATTAAACCAGTGTTGCATTTCTGAATTAAAGTCTACCTAATGATATATTATCCTTCTTATACATTGTTGGATTCAAATGCTTCTGTATTCCTGAGTGATAGTGGCCTATAACCTATATATATTTATATAAAATATTATATAAATTTATGTAAATATATATTTATACAGAAATATGTATTTATAATACAAAGTATACATTAGTTCAGTTCAGTCACTCAGTCATGTCTGACCCTTTGCGACCTCATGAATCGCAGCATGCCAGGCCTCCCTGTGCATTACCAACTCCCGGAGTCTACCCAAACACATGTTCATCAAGTCGGTGATGCCATCCAGCCATCTCATCCTCTGTCGTCCTCTTCTCCTCCTGCCCCCAAAATCCTTCCCAGCATCAGGGTCTTTTCCAATGAGTCATCTCTTCGCATGAGGTGGCCACAGTACTGGAGCTTCAGCTTCAACATCAGTCCTTCCAATGAACACCCAGGACTGATCTCCTTTAGGATGGACTGGTTGGATCTCCTTGCAGTCCAAGGGACTCTCAAGAGTCTTCTCCAACACCATAGTTCAAAAGCAGCAGTTCTTTGGCGCTCGGCTTTCTTCACTGTCCATCTCTCACATCCATACTTGACTACTGGAAAAACCATAGCCTTGACTAGATGGACCTTTGTTGGCAAAGTAATGTTTCTGCTTTTCAATATGCTATCTAGGTTGGTCATAACTTTCCTCCTCAACATTCAGAGAACTAAGATCATGGCATCTGGTCCCATCACTTCATGAGAAATAGACGGGGAAACAGTGGAAACAGTGTCAGTATTTTTTTGGGCTCCAAAATCACTGCAGATGGTGTTTGCAGCCATGAAATTAAAAGACGCTTACTCCTTGGAAGGAAAGTATACATAGACTAGTATTTATATATATAAAAATTATATACTGAGTGAAGAAGTGTCCCCTCCTTTTTTTTTTTTTCTTTTTCCTCTAAAGAATATATTTCAGTTTGGTGCTGTATTTTCTTTGTTATTGGATAGAATTTACAGGTGAAGCTGTCTGGGCCTGGAGTTTGGTGGTATGAAAATGTTTTCAAATATAAATATATTTATATATGAATCAAATATCATATATATTTGGATTGTATACTGTAAGATTGTATTACACTGTGGAAACTGGGTTCTGTTCTGTTTCTTTGAGGAATGTTGATATTTTTGGATTGAGACAACAGACTGTTAGATGGGAATGCCGAACTTAGTTTACCTCTTAGTTGGACTTCTACATTTGTTTTTGGCATACATGATTGGCAGACTTTATACACAAAATTTGGGGCTGTCATTCCTCCCATTAATTTCAGCACTGTGTTTGCCTCAAACTCTGCTACTCAGCTAAAAAGTTCTACAATCAGTAAATTTACCTAGGCCATTTCCTTCTTCCAAGTCTTGATTCTTTTCTGAAATTTCTTTGATTTTGAGCATTCTACAGACTTTAGATGGTTGCTTTTTGTATTTTATTCCACATTTAAGAGTTTATAGTTGTTTACCTATAGATAGGAACTTACTTAGCTCTGCTTGCAAAAACTGGGGATATACATTTTAGTAAACAGAAAACTGTTCTGAACATTTTATAGACATACTAATTACTAAGCAAAGCATGGCTTATGGAAACTAATAAATTAATTTGCCAGGCTTGATGTGCACTATATGGAGGAAAGATGCAGAGACTGTCCCCATCCTTAAAGAGTTCACAGGCTGGCAGATGATTAATCTGAAGTCGACGCTCTGCTCTGTATAAGTATGTGACATAAAATGTTTGAGATAAGTATATGAAATAAACCTCAAATGTTGTTTTTCAGTGTCAGCTTTGAGGAGAATAGGGGAAGACAGATTATTACTGCTGTGTCTCACAGAGCAGAGTCCATTTCAAGTCTTCATAATGTCTGAAGTAGGCTGCTTGGAAATCTGCTTTCAGAATTCAGAAAAGGATATCTCTGCTTAGCAAACTGACCATTTGAATCTCAAGCCAGCCTTGTGCAGAGGCTAATATAGCACTCACATCAGTTCTAAGAGGAAACTCAGATGCCAGTGTGGTTAACAGGCTGAGCTGGGGACCGGCAGTACTCGCCCCTCTTGAGTAGCAGTGGGCGGGCAGCTTGGTGTGGGATGAGGGCACCATGCCTGTTCAGAGAAACTCTGATGCGATTCCATTGACTGAGAATCTCTCTCCTCTTAGTGAACCAGTTCAACACTCCTTCAGTGGCACAGCACTGGAGGTGAGTCCTCAAGTGTTCAAACCCAAAGCACACTTACTCTCTTGAGTATGTGTGCAAGCTTGTAAAGTTTGAGGCTCAAAACTGTTTCATGATTTTTTTTAAAGACTTTAAGCTGTAGAAATTATCCTCCATAGTTTCTTGTGGGTAAACTCTAACTCTTGATTCTGGAGAGTGACTTGATGTAAGAATTAACCTAAGTGCCAAATCTCCATTGAAACAAGGCATGCTATCTATGAGGACCTTGAATGGCTTGTGGTTTAGAATTTACATTGATTTTTTTTTAAATAAACTGTTTCATCATCATTGAACCCATCTATCCATTCACATACCTAACATTTATGGAGGGTCTTCTCTGAGCCAGGGATTGTGCCTGGAGAACAAACTGATTAAAATACGCTTTTTTGCACAAGAAGTTCTTCTCAGTTTTGTGGGACATAGAGATGAAATCGCCTAATGAGGATAATACATTGTGAGGAGCTCAATGTTGGGATGCTCTAGAAAGATACAGGGTCATGTGACAGTCTCCGAAGCCTTCCCTAAGGCTGTGAAGGAGCTGGCTGGGTAGGGGTCAGAAGTGAGACAGCGGGCGATGGAGGGGTGGCCATGAGAGAGGGGCACAGGGCAGAGGGCATTTGAGAAACTACCAGCCCCTGTCCTTGGCTAAGCAGGACAATATGATGTGCAGGTTTTCATTGAGGATTTATAAATAGAGTGATATGGGAGCTGTGTACAGGGGCTGCCCCCTTATCACTGTATTTATTAATATAAAGTAGGGTTGGCCAGTGGAGGCTGCTTTAGAGTCTGAGGTGGCTCTCTAGGTGTTTAATTCTTTTAAACTTTATCAGGAGACAGAGTGCCATGTGTAAAGTCCTGCTAGGTAAAAGAAGGCTTATAGACTATTTAAAAAACTTGTCATATAAAATTAAGCTATATTTTATCTCTGTGTATTATTATACATGGTAAGATTGTGGTAAGATTGTCTTTATTATGCACTCAGTTGTGAGTTGTGGCTGACTCTTTGCAACCCTGTGGACTGTAGCCTGCCAGGCTCTTCTTGTCCATAGAATTTTTCAGGCAAGAATACTGGAGTATGTTGCCATTTCCTTCATACTATTAAATAAAAAAGAAGCAACATGTAAAACAAAATTCTAGTTGAACATTTATTTTTAAAAAAAACTAGCTTGAATCTTAAGAGTAGTTAGTTTCTGGAGGGTAGGCTTTTATGCTGTTTTCTGCTTTGAAAGTGAAAGTGTTAGTAGCTCAGTCCTGTCTGACTCTTTGTGACCCCATGGACTGTATAGTCTGCCAGGTTCCTCTGTCCGTGGAATTCCCCAGGCACGAATACTGGAGTGGATTGCCATTTCCTTCTCCAGGGATCTTCCCAACCCAGGGACTGAACCTGGGTCCCCTACTTTGCAGGCAGATTCTTTATCATCTGAGCCACAAGGGAAGCCCTTGTTTAGAAGTTTTCTACTTTACATAAGGCTCCCTGATTAACTCCGTTGGTTAAGAATCTGCCTGCAATGCAGGAGACCCCAGTTCGATTTCTGGGTTGGGAATATCCACGGGAGAAGGGGTAGGCTACCCACTCCAATATTCTTGGGCTTCCCTTGTGACTGGCTCAGCTGGTAAAGAATCTGCCTGCAATGTGGGAGCCCTGGGTGTGATCCCTGGGTTGGGAAGATCCCCTGGAGAAGGGAAAGGCTGTCCACTCCGGTATTCTGGCCTGGAGAATTCCATGGACTGTATGGGGTCATAAGAGTTGGACACGACTGAACAACTTTGACTTTCACTTTTCACTTTACATATTACTATAATGTTTTAATAGTAACTTGGTGTCACTTTTATAGTTAAGATAAAAAAACACATTCCCATTTGGTGGGAAAAACATGCCCCAGATTGTTAATTTAGGAGATACCTATGTACTGTTACTGAGATTTTTAAGATTTACTGTACTGAATTAGACTCTGCAGGTTTAAGTGAGATTTATTAATTTTCTTAATTTGATCGTTGTTGTTTAATATCTTAAGCATTCTAATGCTTACATATTATTTTCAGTAACTTTATATTAATCAATATGGGTTCTTACTTTAAATCTTTTCCTATTATATGCATATTTAAATTTGATATATTTACTGTCTCATAGAAGTTCTTCAGTTAAGAGTCTTTGAGGGAGAAGAGAGAAGTGTGTATAAAAGCATGTTTCCTCTGGAGTTTGAAGTAAAGCTTGGGAAACTTTCTTTGCTAAGGTTGGCTCTCGTTTTTCCCTTATAGTAAACTGCAGATAATTAAAAATCTGTGAATCTGCTACTGGGTGGAAAACTATTTCATAGAAGTCATCTTGCCTTTAAATTTTTCCCAGAGTAGTAAATATTTGACAGTCATATTGGTGTGTTAACAGTTGCCTTTTGTGTGATAAGGCGATGATCATTGCCCCTTGTAAATCTTGGGGCCCTGTGGGGAGGCAGAAGGGCTGCTCTGGAGCAGAGAGCTTCATCAGGAAGATGTGTTGGATTCACTGAGCGTAGGTCCCCTTCCAGGCCAGCCCCCTCCCATCTTGACTGCTTGCATCTCACAGTGGGCTGGAGGGAAGTGTGCGTGTAAGGAGTCTCTTCCCAGGCTCCTTTTGTTCTTTTCTCAGAGATCGTCTCTCGGCCCTTGAGATCTTGTGATACACACCCCCGTGTCATGAGAATTGGAAAGTTGATATTTGTGAATATGATAGCTTTCAAAAAAATATTGTGAAGGAATTTCAAATCTTATGCTGTGATTTTCCCTTTATTCTCTTTTAAAATGCTTGGTTATTGATCCAGAAAGTAGCCCCTTAGCTTAAGAATTGTTAAGTGGAGTTCAGAAACAGCCTCACATATATAGGGGCTCATGAAAGGATTTTGTTGTTTTTATTATGGGCTTCCCTGGTTGTTCAGACAGTAAAGAATCTGAGTCAAATGAGTAATTAAAAACTTTAGTTGTATATAGCATCTGCCCCCACCGCCCCCCATCTCGTTACATTTAAAATCTAGAAATGCTACCATTATATGTACTTTGGTCACAGTGTAGTACATTAAGAAATTGAAGTCTGTGATGGATACTTCCTGTTTGCAGTCTGTTTTTTTTTCTCCCATCACTGCTTCCTTTTGAGAGGTGATAGAGGATAGGTCTCTGAAGTGTATTGCTGAGCCAAAAGGAAAAACAATTTTAGTGCTTAGCAGTATATTACTGGCTTAGGTGTCTTAAATATTATTGTACTGCTTATTTTGGCCCTGGGCCTCGTGAAACCCTCCAGGTTGAATCGACTGAAAATTGCGTAGCTGTACTATTGGACACAGGAAGCTTAACCTGTCTCTTCAAGGACTCCCCCCCAGGCCCCACAGGAGTAAAATGGCAGAAATTCAGTAGGTGACCCAAAGTATGAACTTTTATAAGAAAAGGAGACTGACACACAGTTCCTTAGCATGTATCCTGAGACAGCGACGGGGAAGCGGGCAGGCGTGGCAGTCAGCCCTCCCGGTGGCCCCGGCTCTGCCCGTAGGAGTGTGACACCAGGGGCAGCCAGGCTTTTCCGTCTCTCTGCCCTTCTCTCCCTCTGTCCTCTCCCTCTCTCCCTCCCTCTCTCATCAGGCTAAACACCTGTGCGCCACCTCCCTTGGCTGTCCTGCGGACTTGTTATGGTTGACGCGTCCCTAAGTGAACTTCATACCTCTTCTGGGCGAAGCTGGACCTTTCCGGGCGCTCCTTTGTCAGTGAGTGACAGACAGCACACGTATCTGAGAGCCCATGCCCCAAACTGGCACATTGTTTCTGTCTGTTAATTTCTTCTTCATCCGCCTCTCCCAGTCCATTGTTGAAATGCACCGATTTACGCATTTTGTTACTTCTGCTTACAAGTACGTTACTTCTCTCTCCTGGATCCCGTTGACACTCCCTAACTTAGACCACCGTCATCCCTCCCCAGTCCTTTGTAACATCCTCTTACCCACTTTCAAATCTTCCATTCCATTCTCCACATTTGAAGCCAGACTGTGCAGCCTGAGATTTTCTGGATTAGCAGTTTCAAACCTGCAAATACATGGACCCCATTGCTTGTGTTATTTGTTTTGTGGTCTGCCCGCTCCCTTATCCCACCCAAAGACTAAGGCCGCTTTGCGCTTGCCGGGTTAGAAAGCGCGGGCAGCGGGTGGTTCCAGGTGTGGTATCACTTGCTAGCGACTTGTCTGTGTAGTTTTTCCCGTGTCACCTCCTGAGGAAGTTACTTGTGTATATCACTTGATTGATTTTCAGAGTTGCTGATGTCTAAATAAGTAGGGCTATTTACCATTAAAGTAGATGCTGTGTTAAAATTACAATCAATGGTGCAGTACCAGATAATCTCAACCACTACCGATAATGCTTAGTGATTTGTGGTTGGCAAAGTAATGAATCTAAATAATAGTATTTATATAGATCTAATATGTTGCAGTGATTTCTGCAGCAAAGAAAATCAATAAAAACTATGTTGACCAGTGCCATTTGATTTGGGGCAAAATAAACTTTAATTGTACAAGTGTTTATTGAGAAATCATTATGCAGGAAAGATGATGAATCAAATATGGGTCCTGATTACTCTCCAGGGATTTACAGTTGAACAGCAGAAACACAGTAAATTTTTTCCAAATGATAGGGAGTAAAGACCATACTAACATAAGAGACGTAGATGGACACTGCCAGAACTTCAAAGAGTGAGGGAGAGTTATTTCTGGAGAAAATTACAGGTGGAATTAAACGTAGTCCTTAAGTACAAGTTCAGTATGTTAACAAGCAGCGATGAGAGGGAAGCGCAGAGTAACTGTGGGGCCAGAATGATTTAATTATGGGAATGTAGACTGTGGCTGCCCTTGGAATGGTGATGACTAGCACAGAGAGTCTTCGGTACTGGACTTGTGCATTAGACTTTTATATAGCTTAGGGAGCCCTGGGAGATTTATGACAGATGTAAATAAGCAAGTAAAATGTATAGTAGGAAATAGTCTGCATTATAAAAGATCTTACCTTGTTTTTAAACTCCTCAATATTTAAGAATGATTGATTTAAACTCAAGTTGGAAATTGAACTTCCTTGTAAAAGTGATTATCAGAATCATGAAAATTATTGTCAGTAATCCAAAGCTTGACTCAGTAACTGAGTATCCTGAGAAACAAATGTTTGGTTTCCAAAGAGGCTGCTCTGTTTCATGTGAATGAAACAGTCCACAGTCTGTTGTTAGGTTTACCACTGTTTGGGGTTTCTCATTTATGATATTGACTTAATTCAAATGAGATCAGTATTCTGGATACCAACTAGAAGATGGGTTTGTTAATTGTGTTAGTGGTTAAATCATTGGAACCTAAAATAGATGGTGAAGCTAAGGAGAGTAGTGAGCTGGTCGTTCCTTTCAAGAGAAGATAGGTTAAAACAAACCTCATTTATTGTCTTTTGATTCTTGCCATTGGGCAGCAGTTAGATGAATGTGGAGGTGATGACCCAAATGTTGTTTCTTGACAGTTTAATTCTTCCCCTCTGTAAGTCTAGAGAGAGGATGTGGGATGGTGTTTTCCAGAGAGGGATGTTGAGTCTAGTCTTACATATGGGTGCTAGAAAAACATGCTGGAATTTCTGTTGTAATGTATGTAGCCTATGGTTTCTGCATCTCAGGCTTCACTTTTATTAACTTCTCATGTGTTAATCTTTACGGTTTTAGGAGGAGGGAAGGATGATCTGTTCCCATATGAAAAGCTAAAGAACAGAGAAGTAACTTGCTAAATGTTACACAGTTAGTAAGTCACAGGCATTTGAGCTCAAGAAATCTGGCTCTAGAGTCCATGGTCTTGTTCAAGAAATTAAGCTTTATTACACAGGTTCAGGCCAATGCTGTTACCTGGCTCATGTGAGCGCCAGGCAGTGAGACAGGACCCTGATGTGAAGAGGGAGTTCTCCACGGCAGATGCTCCCACCAGGCTTTAGTCACTCATTTGCTCTTGGTGGCTGGGGCACATAGCTGCTGGATGTGTCTGGTTGTGGGCTCTTGGATTGCATCTCGTACTTAACTTACCTTTCAGTACACAAAGATTGTCGCCAAAGAGACTGCAGCATCAGGGCCACTGGAGATGCAGTCGTCGCGAGCAGGAAGACAGCGGAGCCACTCATTCCCTGTTCCCGTGCAGGCTTAGACTAGGACAGGACAGGGGCTCCATCCAGCTGGGTGTGAGAAGAGTCTGCTCGCTTTGGGACTGGTTTTCTGTTTCTGGTATGTTAATGATGAATCTCTTGACGTAAGTAAGTACTGAAATATTAACCAATGGTAGGCCAGGTGTAGAAATTTAAAATAAATAAATGTATACATAAACCTAGCATCAGCTTCCCAGGTGGCAGAGTTGGTAAAGAATCCTTTTGCCAGTGCAGGAGACAAAAGAGACGAGTTTGATGCCGGGTCGGAAAGATCCCCTGGAGAAGGAGATGGCAACTCTCTCCAGCATTCTTCCTGGGAAATCCCGTGGCCAGAGGAGCCTGCTGGGCTACAGTCCAGGCGTTTGCACAGAGTTGAACATGACTGAGCGCATGCATGTGCACATGCACACAAACATATATTTGCATACACGCATTCGTTTTGTATGCATACTAATAGAGTTATGAGCCAGGGGTGCTTCTTGACCGCCTAACCTAAGATTCGGATCACTTGCCGTTACAGTCTGTAGGGAACACCTGGGTCTGCCTCCACCCTGGACTGCGCCCGCGGACCTACTCGCTCGCCTCCTTCCTCTCTTCAATAAACTTTACATTTCTGTCCAACGTTTTTAAAGTTTTTAAAAATTATATCCTCTCATTTCTCACATCCAGCTTTAGACCTACCTCTGTGGAGATAAATTACATTGTTTATCTCTCACAGTACCTCCTTATTTTACAGTCTTTCTCAGATGTCTTTTTAAGGATTTTAAATGAACATTTAGATTTTACAAGATGCTCAATTACCAGACGTTGTTGGGCAGTCAGGGCCCATAAGCCAGAAACACACCTCGTTCCATCTGTGCCTGTGTGGTACAGTTGGGTCTGTTTTAATTAAACCTTGGATAGAGATTGGTGCGTTTCAGGCATGAACTTGGCTGGCACTCAGGACTCGCTCTCGGCCTGTGAGACGCTGCCTGCCTGTCGGGGGCCCATGCTGCTCTTTGCTAAGGCTGAGGTACACCGAGGAGTCCGTCAGGTTGGCACCTCCGTCCCTCTTAAGAAAAGGAAGGTAGGAAGTAATCACTGGACCTGGAAAAAGACTGAGGTTGGAGACTAAAAGCCTCCCTTTTTGATAAATGACTGCTGTGTGGTTTTTATCTGTGGAGTGCGCCCCCAAGTGGCCACTCCCTGCATTCATGCCCTGTCGGTGCCCTTCCCTCGAGTCTGGCCTGACCCTGCGGCTCCCCTAAGTGACAAGAAGTGTGCTTCCAGGCCCATGCTTTAAGGAAGCCCGAGAGCTTCTGCTTTTCTGATCTTAGAAGACACATGCCATGCCAAGGCCCTGTCACCCCAAGGCCACCGTGGGAGGTGGGCCCTCAGGGACCCGACTGAGTGAGTAAGCACGTGTGTGTTGACACACCAGAGACTCCGCCTGCAGTGCAGGGGACCCGGATTCCATCCCTGGGGGG
>ML661883.1:4613690-4763653 GCA_007570785.1 Antilocapra americana | reverse complement strand
GAGTTTGTTAGCCATTTTTATATCTTCTTTGGAGAAATGTCTGTTAAGTTCTTTGGCCCACTTTTTGATTGGGTCATTTATTTCTCTAGAATGGAGCTGCAGGAGTTGCTTGTATATTTTTGAGATTAACTGTTTGTCCGTTGCTTCATTGGCTATTATTTTCTCCCATTCTGAAGGCTGTCTTTTCACCTTGCTTATAGTTTCCTTTGTTGTGCCGAAGCTTTTAATTTTAATTAGGTCCCAGGGTCACAAAAAGGTGTTAAGACCTCCCTGCGCTTGAAGGAGATAGAAGTGGGTACAGAGATGGAGTTCTGCTGTGGGCGAGGTGAGGGATGATGATGGCTTGGACTGGTGGTTGAGCTGGGACTGCAGGGAAACAGGCACGTTTCAGAGAGATCGCGGAGGTGGCGTTGCTTTGTTGCCATTAATTGATTCAGTGGACATTGATTAAATGCCCTCTCTGCAAGGGTGTTGGAGCAGTGAGTACAAAAGCCCTCCTCGCTGCCCTCATGTAATGACTGTTAGGTTTCTGGCTTGAGCTCCTGCATGGATGGTAGTGCCATTTGCTGGGAAAATAATGTGTTTGACGCTACATTGACAGGGATTACAAGTTCAGTTTTAGTGTTGAGTTAGAGGTCAATAAAACATCCCTTTGTTAGACTAATCAACTTTTTGGTGAGCACCCAATTAAGGGAAACCTTTTAATGGAGGCAGTGACATGTTCTTGAGTCTGACTTGTTTATGAAATGACAGCTTCACTATAATTGCTCCCCATGAAACAGTGTCATGTCACAAATATAGTTTGGATCAATTAAAGCTAGTCCTTCCTTGATCTTTACTGAGGAAGAACATAATTACTGGATCTTATAGGTTATGTGGTAAAACTTAGATATACTCTGTGCTGGTTTACCATCTTTATAATCATTTGAAAAGTTTCTTATTTACAGTTGTAACATTTGTAATATAGTGTATTTGTCATATAATAATTGGCATCTGGGGAAAAATCATTGGTCTTGGAAGTAACACTTTCACCTTCTATTCAGATCTGTGAACAAATGGAATCATTAATAAAAATGAAGACTAATGTGTATGAGGGTCTGTCTTACCAGTACAGCCATCAGGTAGAAAATATACTCTGGCTTCCAGAAGGACAGACTTTATTTGGGCGGATTTCTAGAAGCTCAGGGAAGGGCTGAGGTGACAGAGAGAGTGCTGAGCCCAAGGCCTGAAGATGACCCGGAGGTCAGACCTCAGACGGAGAGTGGACGAGGCCAGGAAAGTGAGGGACGTTGGCAGAGAGGAGAGGGGTGGGCAGAAGGGACGGACACCTGAGTGCATCTTACCTGAGGCTGGTCCCTGGGAGCACAAGGCCTGTAAGAGGAGTGCTGGCATCTCATGGTTTGATGTGTTTTCAAGTGACCTGAGTGAATCATGTTCCATGGACTTTCGTTGCCTCAGTGTGAGATTTGGTATTTGCGCTGGATGCTTTGTAAGGTCTCTTAATTTTATTTATTGGGAGATACTTAACTATTACAGACGTGATGTAAATGTGGCTGTTTGAACACTCATTTTTATGCTCTCCTTGAAACCTGCAAAAATGAATATAAATGAATGAAAATGGCACAGACCTATGAAGGTAAGAATGGGTGTGTGAGGCAACTTTAGTTAAACAATGTTAGTAAAATTTGGAGGTTGCAAAATAAATGGATAAGTGATGATGACTTAGGAGACCAGAGAAAGCCTGAGCTTGCAGGGGAGGAGAAAGCAACCAGAAAGATGCTTATTAGGGTGGAAAACCTCTAGAAGACTTGAGAATTGTAGATAGCAGTTTCTATGGAGCTACACTGATGGGATAGAACTGACAAGAGAGGACGTGGTGGAAAGTCTCTGCGTGGAGGTGATTAGACCCCTGCATGCTCTTCCCAGCTGAGCAAACCTGGCATCCTCCCTTCTTACCCTCACCGGGGATGGGAGATTTCCTGATACTCTGAGCCAGAGAAGCTTTGGCTCTGAGACCCAGATGGGTGGAGCTCAGGGATGCAGGGAGGTGCGCACTGAAGATGAGGGAAGTGTCCCTTTAAGTAGAGGTGTGTGTGCTTCATAGTGAGAGTCTCCGTGTTTTTCCTCCTAGGAAATTTGGGAATTCCTATTCAGGGAAATGCCTAGCACAGGAGAAAAGAAATGCGGACACTGATGTTTGAGTAGCTTTGGGTGATAAAACCGGGCTGCTCTGTTGCAGTGAACTATTACTTACGGTTGTCAGATCACACGCATGTACAATAGCAGCAAGTCCAGTTGGCATTTTAGCTTCAAGTTAAAAAATTTAAAAACAAAAAGCAGAGGGTGATCAAGCATGTGAGGAAAACCCATAATCTAGCAGGAAATAAATTCTCAAAGTGTACAGGGTAAGAGGCATCTGTGGAAGACGCATACACAGTTGCTAGAAGCTCCCTGGTGTGGCGTGGGCAGCCAGTGCCGTCCCCAGCCTCCGGAGGATAGGAACGCACGTCGCTTCTGTCGGGCGAGTGTAGACGTCACGCGAGGGTATGTTCCTCGGTCCTTGTCTCATCACAACAAAGATTTGGAGTGACGGACATTGAAGCCCTCTGCGGATCACAGCTCTCGGGTCTGGACAGACCGCGTTATAGCTCTTAAATAAATCAGGGTTACAGCTCAGTGTTACAGCTCTATTTTATTTAGAAGATGATAGCCGGAGAATCCATCCTCGAGGCGTGAGGGCACGCCGATCCAAGGCCGTGAAGAGAAGAACACCGCAGCGCATGGGGGAGAGAGGGAGAGTCCATTTTTGAGGCGCAAGAGAGAGAGCGAGCACGCCCTTTGGCTCCTCTTTTATGTTTATTTCTGCCCCCTGGGCCTGTCCTATGCAAATTGGGCTTAGACAGGAGTGCTGTTCTTCCTGCAGTTCTCACTCAGGTGCTCGGACCTTCCTCCTTCTATTTTCGCGGGCTTTTCCCTTCCTTGTCTTCTAGCCACTGCCGTTTTGGACTCCTGTTTCCTATTCTAACTACCTAACACTTCCATAAAGTAGTTTTGAAATGCCATAAAGAAGGAGCCAGTGTAAGAAAATACTGTTGGTAGTTAAAACATTTGGTAGCAGATATGAAAGAAAAAGAGCAATGGATATGTAGGAAATATAATTAAATCTCCCTGAAAGTAAAACAGATGAAGGAAGGAGGAGGAATAAGAGAAACTTAGACTCTACTCAGGAGGCCCAGTGTCCAAATAGGAAAACTTCCAGAAAAATAAAGCAGAGAAAATGGGGAACAAGAATAAGGTAGGGTGAGTTGAGACATTGAGTTCTTTCCCTCACTTTGTAGTATTATTTGATATTTTAAACTCCATACATTTCACCTCTATTGTTTTTAAGTAACTTACTTAAATTTTAAAAAGCAAAAAGGATGTAGAGGTTAAAAATAGACAATTTAGTTTTTGTTAAAGACCAATAAGATAGAAAGTGGGCAAGGAAAAAAGTACCATTTTGATTTTTTTTTAAAGTACATATTTCAGGAAAACTGCTTCAATTTCCAAAGAGACATTAGAAATGATTTTGTCTTAAAAAACAGCAACTACACAGCAGTGACGTAACTCCTGAAATGTGGCTGATATCAAAGCTGCAACCCCATGAGTTTGTAATCAACAGTCTTGCCAAAGAGAAGTTCTCTCTTGGTAAATAGGACTGATTTTCTGTTTGAAAGCATGCAAAATTCTTAATTACCATAAGGCTTTTAAAAGTTATGTGAAATTCCTAGCAATAATTATTTCATTCAGTTGTATGTATGGTCTGTTATGTGCCATGCATTATTTTAAATCGTTTATTTGTGTGGACCCATTTCATCCTGAGACTAGCGCTGTGCGGGGAGGTCCTGCTGCCCTTTATGATTCCCATTTCACAGATGAGGCTAGCGGGGCCTGGTTACCCGGAGCCCAGGCTCTCTCACCAGAGAAGTGGGAAGGCCAGGTTTCGCAGTGGCCAGTCTGTAGTACTCCTGACTGACTGCGACTCTGCGTGTCACACAGAGCCCTAGGCATCTAGGCTAACTAGCCGGGTGGACGCCCAGACCAGCACTGAGTGCTGGTTAACTGAGGCCCAAGGGCTCACCAGGGGAAGAGCGCAGGCGCTGCATGGGGACCGTTCAGAGCACGCCGCAGGACGCCTGGGGTGTCTCCCTCAGCCTGCTCTGCTTGGTGTCGAACGGATGTTGGAATTGTCGGATGGCAACTGAGGGATTCTGGGAATTAACTTCGCTTACAGTTTGTGACAAATACCGTCACCACTGGAGTGACTTGCTAGGAAGAAATACATGTTTTTTGTTTTTTTTAATTTCTATTTTTAAGCCCTGTTTTATGCAGTTTGTGGGAAATGTTATAGGGTGATACAACAACAGGAACTTAAATTATTTGTCATTAATCAGTGATGTGTAGCACCCTGCAGTGTCACTGCAGGATCTCCTAAAATCCAGGAAATAAAGTGTTTTCTTCAGATACGAATGTTACAAATTGTTGTTTTTATTTTTTCTAGTTCAACTTTGTGGGAAAACTTTTGGGGCCACGTGGAAATTCTCTGAAGCGTTTACAAGAAGAAACCTTGACAAAAATGTCCATCCTTGGAAAAGGCTCCATGAGAGACAAGGCAAAGGTAAAGCTTATTATAAGCAATGGCAGCTGTTTTCGTCAAGTTACATAATGTACTTTTAGGTCATCCACAGTATTAATACATATTACATAAGAACAAGCTAGGATCCCAAATGAAATGATGTGAAAATGCTACATATGGTGATATATTTGTGACACTATGCAGAAAGTTGGGCCACTCAGACCAATTTCAGAATACGTGGTATCTTAAACCAAAATCTGTAACTATTACTTTAATTTATGGAGTGAAATAGTAGCATTGTGCTTTTGATTCTAGAAGCAATACCTTCTAGAAAATGCAGCTTTATTGAAATTATCATGGGGAGAAAAGTTACCTAAAGTCTCAGCATCACTATTTTTATTTTAGATTAGTTTCCTCGGGTCTTTTTTTCTATGCCTGTGTTTTATATTGTTGAGTTTTTAAAGTATATGCTTTTATTTGCTTTTTTTGCCTTTCTTTTGTTAACACATGCATTTTTTATCAAGTTAAAATTGATCATAAATGTTTTGTTAATTGCTTCCTAACCTGACATATAGTTGTTCTACTTGGATGTATTCATATGACTGCCTCTTTTCTTAATAAACTAAAATTACTGAATTATTTTTATTGATCACTTTCTTAAATAAAACAATTCTGAATGAAATGTTCACATTTCATAATTTGGTATCACTTATGTTGTTCTATTATTATTTTGTTGTTCTATCATTATTAAAAGATTTATATTACTAAGAATGAAATGTGCTTTCAGTAATCACTTTCCATGAAATGTTGAACAATTATTGTGTCAGACAAAAAGCGTATTTAGACAAAGTCAGCCTCCTCACAAGAAAGTTCATCTAAACAATGGCTTTTATAATTTTAAAAAAGGCCACCATTTGTTTATTTAAAAGCCATCATGAGTCAGGTACTCTGTGCACCGTCTTACATGTGTTATTACCGCATGTTATCCTTGGGAAAATGATGGACAGATACATAATATTTTTCTTATTTTATGTCAGAAAAGTGAGATTCAGAGAACCTAAATCTACTTTTCAGGTTTATCGGTGGAGTTTATATCACTTTATTAAAACGTGGCTACATATCACAGTCAAATGAGATAGTGTTTAAAGAGTCCCATACCCCAGTCTGTTGTGGTGGAACTTCAAAAAGAACCTTCAGTGGATGTTTAAGGGATTCTGATGCACGCCAGATCAGGCGAACTGCTCATGGAGCATCGCTTTTGTAAAGGATATTCCTCTGATTCCCTGACTCACCTGTTCTGGCAGCAGGAGAACATGGATCCATATATGGGTCAGTTGGTCAGAAATTGTGTGTGTCTTACTGGAAAGTATCCCATCTCTGCTGATGTCTTAATTAAGTTTTCAGGAAGGCCATCTGGTAATGAAGTCCGTGATACCACCAGTGAAACCCATAAACGTGCTGCTTGTTAGTTATTAAGGGCCTTCCTTGTTGAGAAGCAGTGTTTTGTGCCAGTGATCAGGGAGTCCACAGATGGTTTTGCAGGAAGAAGGAAGCAGGGGAGGCAGGCCCTCCGCCAAATTGTATGTCCAAAGAGCAAGTGCCTGGCTGGTATAATCAGAGGGATCCTACACCGTGTCAGCTGGCTGACCATGCTTGGTGGTCCTCCCAGATCTTGTGGCCGTTTTAAGGGCTGGTGATTGTTCCCTGCTGCTGGCACGTTAGACAGTCCGCAGTGACAGGAGCCAGGAATCCTTTTTGAGGGCAGTCCATGTGGTGCAGTCACGTTCATGAGTAGCACTGAGGTGGCTGCGAGTGAGGTGCTTTGACGTCTGTGGCAGTGGGTCCCTTGGGCTGCCTGGTCACAGGGCATGCTTGGCATCGCTTGGGACTCCCTGTTGTTACACACTCGGGCCTCTTTCCAACCAGGTATCACTCCTTCACAAATCCCCTCATTTCCGTGTTCTTGAACCCATCGGTCAGTGAGTCGGTATGGGGATTCTTTAAATGCTGATCGTTTACATCCCATCAAGGCACCTAGGAGCTGAGGACGTAGCATAGTCCACTGAGCCCACTCTCAGGGGGCCAGGACCAGAAGCACTTTATCCCTTGACCCCATAAACCCCAGTCTCATTGGTGGCCTTCAGCAGAGCAGCATTTGCTCAGAATCGAGTCTGTTCGTCCTCAAACTGTATGAGTATTTCTCCTTTTCAGCATATGCTTATTAGAGTAAAAGGTCCCAGGTTGTTGTTGGAAAGACTGGGAGTAGGTGTTTAGTACACACACACCAGGAATCCTGCAGTTACTGTCCTCGTGCAGCCTTCCCCCCTAGATTCAGCTCAGCTCTTGTATTCTCTGCATCCTGGGGCAGTCAGGGATCTAACCTTGGGCCAGGAGGTGATAAAGGGTAGCAGTAGGAACACATGAGAATTGTCATCTCCTTGTAAGCAGCTTCCTTGGCTTTTCGAGACAGACGTTTGCCAGTGTGGAAGGCTCAATGGGACTTAGTGTTTGTACTCAGAGTTACTCGAATCCTTCCAGATGTTGCCCACCCAGCTCTCAGGGTTTCATGGTCCTCCAGACACTGTCCTTAGTCCCCCACAGGGATGGCCGGCAGTCTGCTGGTCATTCAGCTACACACGCCCCAGCTCTGCCTGGCCTCTTGGCTCCAGCAGCCTGTGGCCACAGCAGGGGAACTTCTGGGATACTTCTGGCTCCTTGGGCCTTGAACAGATCATGTCAAGTCCTGAGTCTGTCATTTCCATATTTGAAGTCTTAATGCAGTGTAAAGAGCCCATTTCACCCCACCCCACCTCATCTCCTTCTCGCCCACCCTACTGTGCCTTGTCTTCCATGGCTTACACCTTCAGAAGCGTCTCACTGTCAGTAACCACACTGATCGTTTCAGCAACAGATGTGTCCCGTCTGCCAGGTAGTAGTCAGATCCTCACTGCCTAACTTCAGTTTATCCTTTTTACTGATTTTTAGTCTACAGAAGTCCTCCATTAATAATGTTTATTTCTAAAGAGATTTCCCTTCCCTAGTGTTACAGTCTCATCCTTTTAGATTTTCATAGTGTTCACCATTTAAGTTCTAATGTGAACATAATTCATTTTCTTTTTGTACTTGCTATATTGATAAAATTGTAAGATTCATTACTGACATGTATCAGCTGGTTATGTAGCATAATAATCACTAAAATGCTGTGGTCTGTTGAGCCTTCAGTTTGTGCCAGACATGCTGAATGTTTTTCCCACATCATCTATGTTATAGGATAATACAATAATTAATGCTACCATTATGTTATGATAGTTATCATTACTGTATTTATCATTTGAGTGCTTATCACATGCTAAGCATAATTCTAAAGACTTATGTCTTTTGAATGACTCCAACACCTTTATTACTAATAACTCCTAATGACTATTATAATCACTACTTTATTACTACAGCGACCCTTTGAGCAGTAGGTACTACATTATTATTATTCATTTTAAACTCACCTCTTCAGGCTAAAGATAAAATAACCTGACGAGTTGTTGAATTTGCAGAACTCAATAAAGTCTGTGTTCTTTCCTAAACAGAGCACTGCCTCTCCTCATTAACCCAAGAAGAAACCCAGTAATAACTACTCACTCTGTGGAGTTTGAGGACAGCTGTGGTTATGATCAGAAAGCCTCCCTGTTCCAGCTTCAGTTTGTAATAGAAATGAAAGTGCTTGCCTCTGAATCAACAATTATAATCTCATTAAAAGCATTAGCATGGTTCTATTATTAGAAAAAGATAAGAAATATTTACTTCAGTAGTTCATGTTTTCAAAGATGATCTACCAGGCATAGAATCCAATTTTTAATATGTCAACTTTGAAAGGCAGAGTGTCAGATCAAATAATGAAAATATTCTGATTAGGACAAGAACTAGTTCACCATTGGCATAAAGAATAGTCCTTTTCATACATGACAAATTTTGAAGGAAATGCATGGGTAGCTTGTATTTGCTCTCCCTTCAATTAATTTTTTTCTTTTCTTTCATTATTTGGTCCACTTTCCATAAATGTGAAGGGAATGAGCATTTGCTGGGTGCCTGCCACACACAAGGCAGTGTCCCGGGCACTATATACACCATCTCCTTTGCCAGCCTTTACACAAACTGCCTTTATAGTCATCTCAGTCTCTTGCATTGCAGGCATACTCTTTACCATCTGAGCACCAGGGTTTTCATATACATATGGTGGTTTGGTGGTGGTGGTGGTGCTGGTTTAGTTGCTAAGTCGTGTCTGACTCTTGCGATCCTGTGGACTGTAGCGCATCAGGCTCCTCTGTCCATGGGATTCTCCAGGCAAGAATACTGGAGTGGGTTGCCATTTCCTTCTTCAGATCTTCCTGACTCAATCGAACCTGGGTCTCCTGCATTGCAGGCAAATGATTTACCAACTGAGCTATTAGGGAAGCCCTGACACTGAATTGATTTTGCAAAGTAAGTGCTGAATTGCATCTGTTCAGACTCACGCCCATACTGACCAGCATGGCTAAAATTCAGGTCTGTCTGGCTCTAGGTCCCCTGCCCTTTTCATGCTCTGTATTTGGATTGCTTTTCTTCATAAGAATTCAAATTAGTCAGCTAACACACGTTGAAGCCCCGCCTCCCGGGGGTGTGCCCCCTTGGCCTCTTGGCCAATGCCAGGACCAGCGAGGCTGCTGCCAGGAGTCCTGGGGCCCGCTCTCTCACAGGCAGGCTTTTTGGAGCAGCTTGCAGGGCTTCCAGCCTTCTGGACATCTCACCAGTTGTAGTTTCCTACTAATCTTTTTCTGTCTGTCTGATCTTAATGTTGAGAACAAAGACTGTTAGAAGAACCTAATTCTGTAATTGTTGCTCAAATGAAGGCTTGTTGATAAAGCTAATGGAGTCAAGTTAGTGGTCCCTTTATGATATAGTCCCTCCCACCACCCCCTATTTTCTTCCCCTGAATTTCATTATAACAACCAAAATTTTTTAAACTGTTTCTCATAATTAAATAGAATCATATAAATTTTTTCATTTATTTTATTCACTGTTTTCTTCTCAAATAGAGTGTAGTGCCTGGCATGTGGCAATATTTTTTGAATGAATATATGAATGAGCAAATGAATATAAAAATGAATAATACTTACCTATTCATTCAGAAATACTCATTGAGCATTTACTACTAGACGAAGAAGCATGCAGTAAAACAAGACAACCATGGGTTCTGCTTTATGACAACCACTTTAAATGAGAGAGATTAGAAAGTGGACAAACAGTGAAGTATTTTAGATAGCAGTAACCCCTTTGTAACAGCTCACAGATGCACAGCATAACCAGTGCAGATGTGAGCCTGGTTGTGTGGCCAGTTTGAGGAACACAGAGGATTCTCTGCAGGGCCTGGAGGGGCTGAGCCAGCAAGGCTGGAGGGGGTGAAGAGAGTCAGCTGGCACACGTGGCCTTGGCTAGACGGCAGGAGGACCCCTGGGCCAGAGGCAGGACTTGAAGCTTCCTCCGATGCAGCAGGAAGCCTGTGGAGTTTCCATGAAGGCCCTGGGAATGACATATATATGTCATATATATGTTTTAAACATACTTCCTCGGGTGGTGGTTGCTGCTGAGTGAATCTCTAGGACCACCACATTCGAAATAAACTTGGTAGTTTTCTTTTTCTGTTTCTTTTCTTACCATGACACCCTTTTGAACATGAGTTTTCTTTCTTCAGGAAGAAGAGTTGAGGAAAAGTGGAGAAGCAAAGTACTTCCATCTCAATGATGATCTCCATGTTCTCATTGAAGTTTTTGCACCCCCAGCAGAAGCCTATGCCCGGATGGGACATGCTCTGGAAGAAATCAAAAAGTTCCTCATTCCAGTTAGTACAATGTTTCTTGATAGTCAATTGGTACTTGAAAGTCCTCCCTTTGTTTTAATCCTGGATAATTCTCATCAGTAATTGTTATTTGCATAGCACTTGATGTACTAAAGTGTCCCTGTGGACTACTTGGCATCATTCCTTCTTTTTCTGTGAGGCCAGGGATTTTGAAAGAGATGAGGTAATACAGCCCAGGTGACCCACAGTCACCTGAAGGGGTATGTGCTTTGGGTCGCAAGTCCTAAGCCTTTTTGTGACACTGAAATCCCCTCACAGGTTCGTTGCTATCCAACACAAGCTTGTTGGTGCCATCCACGTGCCAGGCGCTGTGCTTGGAGTTGGCCTGTGAACTGAGGGCAGCCTCGGCCTCGAGGCCTCTGTGGTTAGGGAAGGGATGGATGCAGGCGACTTCTGTGTAGCATGATTAGGGTGGCGGAGACGAGCAGACGAGCACAGAGAGGAAAGGTGCTGTGCGGGCATTTATGTTTTGTTGACAGTTGGTGGTCTTTTTAATCCTTTAAATTTAGACACCTTGACATTGCTGAGAATGTGATAATTTAAAGAGAAGAGATCCCTGTTTCCAGTACAGAAGTTAATGTAGGCCTTCTGTATAATTTGCATGTTCTAGATTTAAAAAACAAAAACTTGGACCTGTCTAGATTTAAAAAAACAGAAACTTGAACCTCTTCAGACGTTTACTGTAGAGAAACTATCGCCTCTGCCAACAGCTGTCTGGGGTCAGATCGTGCTCAGTAGATGCAGTAGACTGACTTGCATACGGCAGCCTGTGGCATGATTGCATTATCTGTGAGGAAACCGTCACATTTGTAGGGAAAGCATGTTTTAAATCATAACTGCCTTGGAAAAACCAGGGCTTAAGATTGGATTAAGTACTTTAATTTGGGAACTCAATATAGTTAACCTTTTATTGCTTCCATCAAGCCAGTTAAGATGATCCTATTATTCATTTAGTTTAAAGACAAAGTTTTTGAGTGCTTTCTATTTGATAGACATGTGTAAACCAATAAAAGACATAGTCCCTGCCTTTATGGGGCTTATATAATGGGAGAGACAGGCTAGAATCAGATATTTACATAAATGACTTTAAAATTGCAACTCTGACTAGAGGAGGGAGAGGTTTACTCCCCCCTGGTCATTCAATATGGACTGGGGAGTGCTGGCTTAGCCAAGCAGGGGAGACTCTTTCCAGAGGTGGCCGTGGCACACCTCCACCCTGTCTTTTTCCACTCTACCACCAAGGCGTAGGTTCCAACTTCTTTCACCTTGAACCTGAGCAGGCCAGAAAACTCTTTTGCCTAACCCAGAGTCACAAAAAATTTCTGCTGTGTTTTCTTCTTAACATTTTATGATAGTAACTCTCTGGTTTAAGTCTATGATCCACTCAAAGTTAATTTTTGTGTATGGCATTAGATTTAGCATCTAAATTTATCTTTGTCTATGTAGATATCCAGTAGTCCCAGCACCATATACTAAAAAGACAATTCTACCCCTGTTGGATTGCCTCAGCACCAGTGTTGAAAATTAACTGCATATAAATGTATGAATTTATTTCAGGATTCTCAGTTCTGTTGTATTGATTAATGCACCTGTCCTTATGCCTGGACCATGCTCTTAATTACTTCAGCCTTAGAGCAGATGTTGAAATCCAGGTTGTGTAGGTTCTGCAACTATGTTCTTCTTTTTCAAAGTTGTTTTGTCTTTTCTGGCTGCTTTGCATTTTTATGTTTCTTTTACATTTAGCTTGTGGATTTATACCAGAAAAAAAAAAGCTTCTTAGGGTTTTGATACTATAGAACCTGAAGATCACTTTGGGGATAATTTCCATCTTAACAGTATTACATCTTCCTGTCCATGAACTTGAAATGTCTCTCTGTTTTTTAAAAAGATACTTAAATTTTTTTCGCAGCAGAGTTTTATTATAGTTTTCAGGATCCCAGTCTTGCATTTCTTTTGTTAAATTTGTTTCTAAGTATTATATACTTTTCCATGTTACTGTGAATGTAACTTTTTTTCTAAATTTCATTTTCAGATGGTTGCTAGTGTATAGAAATGGAGTTGATCTTATTTGACCCTGCTGGCTGTGTTTGTTAGTTTTAGCGTGTGGATGACCACAAGGACATACAAAGTCATATGATCTGTGAATAAAGAAGCTTTACTTCCTTTCCTATCTGATGCCTTTCATTTTTTATTAATTTTATTTTCTTCTTTATTGCACTAACTAGAGCTTTTTCAATGCTTTGTTGAATAGACGTGAAGATGGAAATCCTTTTCTTGTTTTCAGTCTTTTACCAGTAAGTGTGAAGTTAGCTGTAGGGTCTTTTTTATTGTGACCCTTCATCATGTTGAAGTTCTGTTGCTAGTTGTTAAGAGGATTTTTGGTTTTGTTTTCATTTTATGGGCATTGGATTGTGCCAGGTGCTTCTTTCTGTCCATTGAGACGATCATGTGGTTTTTCTCCTTTCTTCTGTTAATCCTAGTGTGTTGCATAGTTGATTTTCAGATGTCAAGTCCAAGGTTGAAATCCTACTTGGTTTTAGGATTTAACCAACTTGATATATAGTCCCTTTTATATATTGCTCGGTTTGGCTTACTAATAGTTTAAGGAGTTTTACATCTGTAATCATGGGGGATATTGGTTTGTAGTACAGTATTTATATAAACATTAACACACACATTTGTTATTTTTGGTGCTCTTCATTTCTTTATGCAGATAGAATTGCCATATGATGTTGCTTCTTTTCAGCCTGAAGGACTTTCTTTAGTCTTTGTAACATAGGTCTGCTAGCAAAATTGTTCTTTTTTTCTCAAAACTGTCTTTATTTCACCTATATCCTAAAGTTTCGTTTACAAGCATGATTGTTTTATTGCACTTCTTACTATGATTCAGAGATACTATGTATTTTACAGATTGAAAGTTTGTGACAACACTGTGTCAGGCAAGTCTGTTGGCATCATTTATCCAATAACATTTATTTACTTCATTGTCTCTGTGTCACATTTTGGTAATTCTTACAGTGTCTCAAACTTTTTTTAAAATTAGTTTTGTGTTTGTTATGGTGATCTGTGATCAGTGATCTTTATTACTGCTGGGACTCACTGAAGGTTCAAATAATGGTTAGCAGTTTTTAGCAATGAAATATTTTTAAATTAAGGTAGGTACATTTTTTGTTTAGACACAATGCTATTGCACACTAATAGACTATAGTATAGTGTTAGACAAAACTTTTCTAGGCATCAAGAAGCTAAAAATTTTGTATGACTTGCTTTATTGCAATATATGCTTTATTGCAATATATGCTTTATTGCAGTGGTCTGGAACCAAACCCACAATATCTCTGAATTATGCCTGTATATAATGCTTGGTTGGCGGTTAGGTAGTAAAAGACCATTCATCTATTTTATAACCTCCACTATTTTTGATGGGAAGAGTCATTAATTATTTTGTTCTGTACATGATCTGTTGTCTTTCTCTTGCTGCTACTCAGACTTTCTCTTTGATTTTCAACAATTTCACTTTGGTGTACATGTTTATCTTTCTTGCTCATTAAGCTTTGTGGATGTGTGGGTTTATATCTTTCTTCAGATGTGGGTAGTTTTTAGCCATTGTTTCTTTAGACTTTTTCCTGCCTTACTGTTCCTCCCCTACCCCTCAACCTCTGGATTCCCATTATGTGTATGTTGGTACATTCAGTGGTGCCCCAGAGATAGCTCAGACTCATTTTCCTTTGTCTTCTTTGCTCTGTTTTTCAGAGTGAACACTTTTAGTTGACTTACCTTCAAGCTCACTGATTCATTCTTGTGCCATCTCAAATCTTTTGATGAACTCCTCTGAGTAACTTTGCATTATAGTTATTTTGGGTTTTTTTAAAGCTAGTCCAGATTTGGGTCCTCTCCTGGGCAGTTTCTTCTTGCCCTGGGTATGGGTGACATTTTCATTTCTTTGCATGTCTCTTAGGTTATTGGTGAGAACAGCTCGGTTTAGGTAATGTTTTGTGGTAAATCCGATTCCGATTCATTTTTTCCCAGAGGGTGGTTGTTGCAGGTTTTTTCTTTTCTTTAATAATGTAGTTGGACTGAATCTGCAGTCTGTCTCCTTCATGGTCTAAAGTTTTGTTCATTTTTTTTCTTTCTCACTTTAATTCTTAAGCCTGGCCTTCTAGGAGTTTTCTCTGGGTCAGCATTGCTGAGAGATCGACCGGTGGCTTGTCAGAGACTGTGTTCAAAACCTGTGTCTGTAGGGCTTTCGCCCTCTGCTGATGGAACTGGTTGTCCCCGGGGAGTAGTCAGGTCCCTGTCTGCCCTGGCTTTTACTTTCTGCCAGGAATCCTTGTATCCCCTTTGTATGGACACACACCCACTGTCAGGCAGCGAGCTATCAGGGCTCTCCAGAGCTGGTAAATTTCTGGCTAATCTGCACGTCTTTGTGTTTGTTGCTTACACCACCCCAAACCTGATTATTAGACTTGCTGACCGGTCTTCTCTGGTCATTCACTACCAGTTGCCACTGATATTGACAGTGCTGCTGGGCGTGAAGCTTTTCCATTTGTGCTTTGAAGTTGAGTGAACCTCCTCCTTCTGGTTCTTGTGGTTTACCGTCCTGGTGGAACTCACACGCCATTTGGACTGGGTGGAGGGATGGAAGCATTCCCAGAGGAAATCACCACAGACTCCCACCCTTCTTACCTGAGACTTAGCAGTTTTTCAGAAACAGATTTATTGTATTTTCCATTTATTGTATCCCTTCAATAAGTTTCCAGAGCCCTAAAATTGTTTTTAACTATTCAGTCAGCTTTGATCGTTGCTTTTTATGGAAGAGCGTTGATAAACTCCTCGGTTACCCTGCAAGTCCCATGCTCTCTTGTAACCTTTAATTGTTTTTAATAGGTTGTTTTGTACCTCTGTCCATATGAGCATGTGTGAAGTTTCACTTCATTCTTTTTAATGTCTGCATAATATTTTATATTCATATTCCAGAATTTATTTAGTCTTCACATAATGAACACTTATGTCTTTTAGATTATAATTCAAACATTGATCCCAGGATTAACCTTGGACATAAATATTAGCATATTTTGGCAAACATATTTGAAGAGTACATTTCTGGCAAAGAACCCACTGAATTTTTAATAAATTACTTTTAATGATTTTATTGAAAAACTTTTTCTGATTCTCCAGGCTAACACATTTAAATAGATTCTAAATTTACTGGCTAGAGAAATCCCATTTACACATATTTAATTAGAATTCTAATCAATTTTCTGCTCTTCACAATTGATGACAGTGTTGGTGTTAGTGTTATAATAGTTTCACTTTTCAGATGGGGAGTTGAAGTGATAATTTACTAATGACTAGTTTAAAATGTAAAATTGTAAAAATAATTTAGTCTGTAAGCTACCACCTATGACTTGGTTTCTCTACTGATTTAAAAGCATTATTTCAAAGACCAATAAAATTGTAACTATAGTATGTATATCAATAATGTCTTGTGTGACATCAGAAGAAACAGTTACCTCATGTATAAAGAATTTGTGTAAAATTACATAGCTGCTCATGCAGTGGGTTAAATTCAGGCTAAACCTCGGATGTAATTGACTTAGATTCCATTTTTTTGTTTGTTTTTCCTTCCTAACTATATTGTCTACTTTAAAATATACTTTCACACAGATGATGTTTAAAATTAGCTTTTAATTCTACTTTTTGTTTTTTTAGAATTACACCATTGTAAATTACCTAACTTTACTCAGAGCAAAAGCTTTTGCTTATTTTTTTTTAAATTGTATTTCTAAATGCTGCTAAGTCGCGTCAGTTGTGTCCGACTCTGTGTGACCCCGTGGACGGCAGCCCACCAGGCTCCGCCGTCCCTGGGATTCTCCAGGCAAGAACACTGGAGTGGGTTGCCATTGCCTTCTCCAATGCATGAAAGTAAAAAGTGAAAGTGAAGTCGCTCAGTCGTATCTGACTCTTAGCGACCCCATGGACTGCAGCCTACCAGGCTCCTCCATCCATGGGATTTTCCAGGCAAGAGTACTGGAGTGGGGTGCCATTGCCTTCTCCGATTTCTAAATGGGGCCTGAGTTATGTTCTTTTCTCCTGAATCTGTTTTTAACCACATAAAATAATGTGTCCTGCTTTCTAACACTTTTCAATAGGACCAATACTTAGCATTTACATAGCACATTTTATTTAGAATGTGCTTTACAAATAATTTATTAATCACACATTTTTAGTAAAATGGCAAGGAACATGTTGATAGGCTTATTTTAAAGAAGTTGGAATAACTGTAGATTCACATGACTCTTCTGAGGTCATGATACCTCAGATAGGTTAGAGAATCTGTATTTGCAGTAAAACCTAGACTCAGACCTTAGTCTCTCTTGCTAAGGGTAATGGCTTGAAGTTTTCTTCATTTACCTCTCTTCCTCTTACTCTGCAAGTGTTAGCTGGTTATGATGTCAACTTCATTTTTGATTGGTATCCATGTTATTTTTCTTACTTCACAATACTTTCTCACAGGTTGTTTTTTGCACTCTGCTTTTGAAAAGTAAGGAAGAGAGCATTTGTTTTTTAGTCACTCAGTTGTGTCCAACTCTTTGTAACCCCATGGACACACCAGGCTTCCCTGTCCTTCATCATCTCCCAGAACTTGCTCAAACTCATATCCATTGAGTCCGAGATGCCATCCAACCATCTCATCCTGTCATTCCCTTCTTCTCCTGGCTTCAGTCTTTACCAGCATCAAGGTCTTTTCCAATAAGTCAGTTCTTCGCATCAGGTGGCCAAAGTATTGGAGCTTCAGCTTCAGCGTTTTATATTTTAATTCTAAATAATTCAGAATACTGTCTCATCTGAGTTTTTAAATCATACTCAGATTTGCTTTGTTTCTTCTATCATCAAATCCTTCTTTCCTTCTTCAGACTGTAGTCCTTCTCTCTTCCTCTTTGTAGCCAAACAACTGGCTCCTTTACTGTATCTGGGACTTGTTCCCATTTATTCTTCATTCTACCTGAATGAATTCTAGCTCCACTCACTGTTCACCAAAATGATTATGCAGTCAGTACTGCCTTTGTAGTTAGTGAATCAGAGTCAGTGCCTGGCTTCTTATTGACGTGAATGCAACACTGACTTGCTGTGGCTTTTGTAGTGGGATCACCTGCCTGTCCCTCTCGGGCTCTCGCCACACGTTCCTGTCGTCTTTGTGAGGTCCTTCCCCTTCTGCATATTGGTGTTCAAAGCTGTGTTTTCAGCCCTTCTCTCACTCTGTGAAAGGTTCCCACACAGCCCTGCCTATTGGTAATGCTGTCTACAGGTTAATTCTCGTGAGAGGTCCTCACACCACCTTCAAGCTCAGCTGTTCTTTAGGAGGACTCAGCAAAGAGAAAATGAGCAAGTCAGGAAAACCAGGCCCAGGCTTCCTGCTGTCCCTTCCCAGTGGACTTACGCAGGACTCACTGATTCTCCAAGCATCACCATGTGACGACACTGAACTGTTCGTTTGAACCAGGGAGGCTCACCTGAACCTTGTGTCCAGGGTTTTTATTGCAGATCAGTCACAAAGGTGTGCAGTGCCCCTGACCTCAGATGCTCAGGGGCCAGCACCACAGTCACCCTTTCTGAGCCACAACAAACATTCCCCATCAGTCACGCTCCTGAGGCAGATTTATCTGGCCAAGTGGGTACAGCCTGACCTCAGGTCTCAGGCATATGGACGGAGTCTTAATAGGCAGAACCCACAACAGATTCAGAGGTTATCTGCCAGGAGCCTACCATGGCCAGCCTTGATGACACAGCCTACTCTGTAACATATGGGGCTTGTGTAATTCTTCCTTGCCCATTTCTGTATCCTTCTCTTTGACTTATAAGTTTTCATTTCCTCTGATTGCTATAGAATATCTCAGTTTTTATGTACTATAGACCATTGCAGACTCAACCTGCACAGATTGATTAAATTATTTGTCACTCTTCTTGTCTTCCAGAAACAAATCAACATTCTTGACTTTGCTCTTATAGCCCCATAATCAGTATATTACCACGTCTCATAGAATTAGTCATTATAAATCACTCCATGTCTACCTCTTGCTGTCTTTCCTGCCATGTCCCTCCCTACTCCAGGTCGTCTTTACCACATCCTGGGAGTACTTAATTACTTCTACCTAGTGTTTCTGCCTCCAATGTCTTTTTCCCCCTTTTATTATCTTTTTTGAGATATAAATCACAAAGCATAAAATCTACTCATATAAAATATATGATTCAGTAGTTTTTAGTATATTCCATAGTTCTGCAACCATCAACATAATCTGAGTTAGAACATTTGTAGTTTTTGTGGCAAAAAGTAGAGGGCCCACCTTATTTTTTTTGATGTGGATATTCAGTTGTTGCAGCACCATTTGTTGGAGACTGTTGGAGAATCAATTGACTGTACTTGATATCTTTGCTCTCAGTTCTATTTCATTGATCTTTATGTCTCTTATTTAAGTCAGTATCATACTGTTGCAATTACTACAGCTTTTACTGTGATTTTTGAAATGGGAGCATTCAGTCCTCCAACTTTGTTGTTCTTTAGATAGTTCTGGTTATCCCAGATTCTTTGGATTTCCATGTAAATTTTAGGATCAGCATGTCTGTCGCTGCAAGAGGCCAGCTGGGATTTTAATAGGGATTACCTTGAGTCTGTAGATCATTTGTGTGTGTGTGTGGTGGGGGGTAGTTATTGTCATAAAAACAATGTTAGGTTCTCTTATCCATGAATATGGGATATCTTTCCTTTTACTTAGTTTTTAAAATGTATTCCAATATTATTTTGTACTTTTCAGTGTACAGATCTTACCTTTATTTTGTTAATTTACTTCTAAGTACGCTATTCTTTTCAATGCTACTCTAAATGGAATCTTTTTTTTATTCTTATAATGCTCATTGTTAGTGCAAAGAAATACAACTGATTTTTGTATATTAATCTTGTATCATGCAATTATACTAAACTTTTTTATTGGCTCTAATAATATTTTTGTGGATTATTTGTGATTTTCTGTATATAGGATTATGTCATCTGTAAAAAGAAATTATTTTGTTTCTTATCTTCCAATCTGAATGCCATTAATCAAAAGTGGCAGAAGTATATATCCTGTCTTGTTTCTGGACTTAAGCTGACACTTTCAGTCTTTTACCATTAAATATGGTGTTAGCTATGGGTTTTCTTAGTTTGTTGGGTATTTCTATAATGAAAGTATGTTGGATTCTTCTGTCAAATTTTTTCTCGGTATATTAAAATTACCATGTGATTTTAGTCCTTTATCATTATAGTATTATGTTAATTGATTTTCACATGGGTTAAATCAAGATTGCAATCCTGATATAAGCTCTGCTCCGTTCTTGTGTATACTTCCTTTTTCTGTTGTTCATGCTGCTGGATTTGATTTCTTAACACTTTTTCAAGAGCTGTTGCATCTATATTCCTAAGAACACTCTTCTGAAGATTTCTTGTAATGTCTTTGGTTTTGGTATCAGGGCAACAATACTTACTTCATAGAATCATTGAGGAAATGTCTCCTCCTCTTTAGTTTTTGGAAGTTTGTGAAGGATCACATTAATCTTTTTTAATTGTTTGTAGAATTCTGCAGTGAAGCCCTGCAGCTGCAGACTTAGGCTTTTCTTTGCAGGACTTTTTTTTTAGAATGAATTTAGTCTTTTTACTTGTTACTATCTGTTCATATTTTCTGATTCTTCTCAGTTTTGATGGTTTGTGTTTTTCTTGGAATTTGTCTATGTCATCTAAGTTATCTAACTTTTGGGTACACAGTTGTTCATAGTATTTTCAAAATATAAACTGGAATATGCAGCTCACTTTCTTAAATTAAATACTTTTTAGTGCCATAATTTCCAGACATTTGATGGTATATTTGAAATGACTCAAGTCTTTACTTGGTTTCTGCATTCCTTTCTGCTTTGAAGACCACTCCTCCACTCCAGACTGTCTCTTGTAGTTTAGCCATATAGCACTTCTCTCAGTTCCCTGGACACACTTTTACTTTGGATTTTAAAATATAGTTTTCCCTCTGTCTAGAATACTTTACAGCATCCCTCCTAGTAACTCATTCACTCACCCTTAGATGACATTTCTTATAGCAAATCTACTCTTAACTGTTCATGGCTGAGTTAGATGGCCTTCCTTTTTGATCATATAGATCTGAACTTTCTTTTGATTGTAAAACAGACCACACTTGTATTTATTACATGTCTTTCTTGACAATTATTGGATGGAGTTGGGGATAATATTAAGGAAAGGAGAGAAATCAAGAATAACTCCCAACGTTTTCTAAGTTGAATATTTCAAAAATAATGTAGGAGTAGGTTTGTAAGAATAAGATGATGTATTCAGTTTTGGAAATGCCGAATGTTGCTACTTGAACAATGTCCAAATGAATATGTACAAAGAGAGTGTGTGCATGTCGTGCTTAGTTTCAGGAAAGTTGCCGTGCTGCCTCTTTATCTTCTTCCTTTCTCCTATCAGACTGAGAGTCCTTGGCTGCAGGAACCATGCGTGCTCCCCTGGGTTTTGTTAGTTGGCATGTCATTCATGCTTAGTAACAAGTAACATGTTGATTGAGTTGTAAATAGTAATGCCCATATATTCAGTTACATGATATTTTAATTTTATTATAAATAATTTACTTGGAAAGTATGCCCAAGAGAAGGAGTTATGGCTGACCGTAGAAAATTTTAGTTTAGGGGAAAAGTACTGTTTGGGTTTTTCTGTTTACAACAGTTCATTGATATATTTTCATTTCAACAGACTCAAATCTTATTTTTGTGAATTTTAACTATTTTTCATACACAGTTTTCTGTTAAAAATTGTTTGCTTCTTGTCCTAAATGCTTTGCTCTCTTCTGTCTCCTTTGTAGGACTATAATGATGAAATCAGGCAGGCACAGCTCCAGGAATTAACATATCTGAATGGTGGTTCCGAAAATGCCGATGTTCCAGTGGTTCGAGGGAAACCTACCTTACGTACAAGAGGTGTACCAACCCCAGCAATAACCAGGTAGGTGTGATTAACTGACTCGCCTTGTCAGAATGGGGTGACATGGCAACAGTTTTCCTGTTTTCTTTGTTAACAGGTAAGCAGTGTGTTGGTACAAAGCATGTGGGAATGCTTTCAGGCCACATGGTATCATATTAAGAGTATTCATTTGGACTGCAGTATTCTTGGGCTTCCCTGGTGGCAGGAGACAAGGGTTCAATACCTGGATCAGGAAGGTCCCGGATGGAGGAAATGGCAACCCATTCCAGTGGAAAAATCCCATGAACATAGGAAAAATTGGAAAACATAGGAACACTGGAAAATTCCCATGAACGTAGGAACCTGCTGGGCTAAAGTCTGTGGGGTCGTTAAAAGTCAGACACAACTGAGCGTGCACATTCCTGGGCTTGAATATGACCTGTACCACTTACTAGCTAGTGAATGTAGATCAATTTTTTTAATCACTCTCGTGTTATTAATCCCTTAATTCTTTAAGATGTAAACGATAGCTTTGGTGCACAAGTGGACATCGTGGAAGCTTGTGTTTCCTTTTGAGTGCAGATGTATCAAGCTATTTCATGGCAGGTACTGAACAGTGGTGAGCAGTGTTATGTACCAGGTAAATGTCCCCATGCCTGTTCTCTTTTTATTTCACGTAGGTGCTCTGTGGTATTTGATACTCTGGATCTCGTCCAGGGACACTGAAATTTTGTTTTTGTCTTGGACTAATGATTCATGACCCTTTTAAACATGAAAAATGTTTTAATTAATTATAAGTCAGTTGAAGCAAACTGTAAATTGAGATGTGAATCTCAAACCTACTTGAGAATTATTTTCAATTTTTGCCCTTGAAAGAACCCAGTGGAAATTAGTCACACAGATTTTTTTTTTTTTACTAGTGACTACATGTATTTTTTTCAGGTAGTTTTGCATAAAATAACTTTAAATAGGCTTATTCCATATAACCAAGTGCATTTGGAGGAATAACAAGTCAGTTCCCCTGGTGGGTGTTGCGCATCAGCACACTGTCAGAGCAGTTACAGATAGGTGTTATTGCAGTGTAAAATAAACACAGACCTGGGCATGGCACCAGGTGGGTTTTCTCTATAAAACAGGCTAATAATAATAGGATTGCTGCAGATGATTTAATGAAATAATTTATGTTGCTGTTCAGTAAATGGTAAATCTCTTTCATTTCCATTTCTCCTAATGTTAAATAATTTACTTGAAATCATAAAAAATTACATATTTGCTATATTAGTTTCCTATGGCTGTTGCAGTGAATTACTACCAATTTGGTGGCTTTAAGCAATAGAAATTGGTCACAGCTCTGGAGGCTAGATGTCTGCAGTCAGCTAAAGGAGGCCACAGTCTGAGTGTTGGCAGCTCTCCCCCTGGAGGCGGTATTGGGAATCCTTTTCTTGACCCTTCTGGCTTCAGGGACTGTGGGCGGTCCTTGCTTTGAGGCCATATCTGTTCTCTCTGCTTCCCCTGGTCTTGCTCAGTGCCAGTGGCCCACCTCACATGGGGGAGCATATGCCTATATTTAGAGCCCACCCGGAGTGTCACACCTGCCAAGGCCCATTTTACCCCTTGGATGGAGAACACAGCACAGGGCAGGGCCGTCGGTTTAGGGGATGCTGTGTCCCCAGATCAGACGTGTCATTTTTACTGAAGATAATTTCTAATCTGGTTGTCATGTTTCAGTTAGTAGAAAATGCTACCTTATGAACAGGCAAGAAGGCAGAAACTTTCTGTTCGGGGACCGTAATGTCTAGAGAAACCCCTTCATCTACCCCGATGAAAAATCATTCTTGATGACAGCGTGCATTGCTTACCATTTTAAGCTTTTCCGTTGCCTCGGTGGTTGATATTCTTGGATAGACTTTCTGTTCAGCTCACAGGTCAGAGCCCGTGGGTTAGTGTGCGGAGTCATGGCTGGCTGTGCTGACCGAACACCTTCATGAGGGTACTTCTGGACGCTGCCTTCCTCCCTCTGTGTAACTGTGGGCTTCCATGGCAACACATCCTGCAGACACTCTTGTTAAACAGGATTAAATTCATGTTCCTCTAAGAGGCATACAGTGCCCTTCCGTGTTATTCTTAAGACCTGTCTCCTGATTGTTCTTTATTCATTACTTTGCCTTATTTCCTGGGTTTAGCAACTAACCCCACCACTGGATTGAAGTGTGTGCTTCCTGCTTCCAGACCTTTGTTCACATTGTTCCTGAATGTGCAGTCCTCTCTCCGCCTCTCACCTGTTTAAATCCTCCTTGTCTGCACACCCCAACTTACTTCAGCAAACACAGTGAGCCCACTGCTGACTGAGGACTTCCTAGCATATTACAGAGATTGACTAGGTTAAGCCTCAGGAACAGCCCTGTGAGGCGTGTGCTGTTCTGCTCGTCACTATGTCACGAATAAGGACAGCGGGCAGGGAACCTGGGGGGCATGCGGGCAGTCTGGTTCCAGAAACCTGACTTTCCCTCTCTTTGATCCTCCCCTTTGGTTTTCATCCGGAATCTTGTTTTTTTTTCTTCCACCCATTCTTCCCTTACCATTTTTCCATAGAAATTTCACTCTGTCACTTTTGTTATATTTTAATTACAGCACAATTAATACAAACTATGATGAGAAATTTGTACTTTTACTACTTTTCCTCATCAGATCATATGATAACTTGCTGTAAGTTAATATTCACCTAACAGAATAAAAGTTAATTGATACAGAAAGTATTAGGGTAGAAAATTACAAAAATCCTAAGAGTGAGATTGATTAATACACAAAAAGGTATGTGTTATTTTATAAGGTTGGCAAAATTGGCCTTCAGATTATGCTTTGACCTTTCTAGTGGCCAAAGCTGAGGAAAATACAGTTGTAGAATTCATGATGTCTAAATGGCTAAACCAGTCCATCCTAAAGGAGATCCAGTCCTGGGTGTTCATTGGAAGGACTGATGTTGAAGCTGAAACTCCAGTATTTTGGCCACCTGATGCAAAGAGCTGCCTCATTGGAAAAGTCCCTGATGCTGGGAAAGATTGAGGGCAGGAGGAGAAGGGGACGACAGAGGATGAGATGGTTGGATGGCATCACCGACTTGATGGACATGGTATTGTTAGAATAGTTCTTGTCTGCCACGTGACTAATTTACTGTGGGATTCGCCTGTTGGGACTGGTCGCACGGATGGCAGCACTGGGGAATGTCTCAGTGGAGCAGATCATTATTGGAATCTTCTTGCATGTTCCCCACTGTTCTCACTTTAGGATACCTTTCTGCTAAAAAGTGTAAATGATCTAAAATTAAATCCTGCCATAGAGAGTGATACATATTTTAATAAAACCTTTCCATTCAGTCTCAAATGAGAGGACTAAAGTCACTCCTTTCTTACTAGAAGATAAGCCAGTTGCTCTGTGTCCAGTCTACCCTGTGCCGACTGTGATACGTCACCTGAGTCCTTGGACGGACCCCGGCAGGGACGTGTCAGTGAGATTAGGATTGACACCACTCCAGGCAAACTTGTGTTTCGTGTTATGTTTTTCTCCACAGGGTTTCTACCCCTTGTTTTCCTGCTGCCTGGATGGTCTGGGCAGATGGTCTGGGTGAGGCAGAATCTGAGCCCTCAAGAATGCTCCCTTCCTTCTGCTCTGCAGAACAGCTGGCTGGTTCTGTGTAGCTTTTCCGCTGGCCTTGTCTCTGACCGCTCTGGGCCTTCCCCTGAGGAGCAGGCAGTGTTATCTCCTGTATTTGTTACCAGAGACAGCAGGGGAAAAAAGTAAATACAGCCTGTCTCTCTAGGTAGTAAATACACATTCACCAGTGTTGGGTGCTGCATGTGGTAGGTTTGTTTCAACTTAGGACATGAGGCTGACCTTATCAACTCAAGACCTTTTATCAAGTGGGGGAGATTTCAGCTATGGTTTCTTCATATAGTTTGCCTTCCCCTTCTCTCTTCTCTTCTTGGATGGCCATCTTAGGTTAGACCTTCTGACTGCGCTTGCCAGCCTTTGTTCCCAGTGCAGGACCCTGCAGCATACTCCCAGGCTGCCGAGAAGAGTTTAAACTGTCATGGGGCCACCACAGAGACCTCCAGCTTCCAGACGCTGCTTGAACTTTCAGTGTGTGGTGATCATTTGTCATCTTAACATTAGATCATGCCCCACTGATGTTAATGATGCCATGTTTTTATACGGCTGGCACCTCAACAGCTGCTGATAAATTCTGGCCACAGTCACTTTGCCTAGTGGGCATCACGTAACGTCCCAACCACGGGATCATATGGGATGTGGTCACCCTCATTTTCACGTCAACACTAACCTTCACGTGGTACCTATTCTCTTTTTAAAATGGATTTTGAATAATATCATAGATGCTGAAGATTGTTTTAATGAAAGAAAATGATCTATTTTTCTCCACAGTAGGTGAAGTTATGAGAAATGTTATCAGGAAAACTGAGTAGTTAATATATGGGCCATAAATATTTCACCAGCATATGATAGGATTTACATAAATCTACCAATCTATATTAAAAAGTCCTTTTTTATTATTAAGGAAAGGCTGGAAATAGGAAAAATGATAATGTATTTCTTTTTCTACTAAATTATAAGTTTCCAGTTGGAAAAAAACCCATTAATTTGGGATGTTATATAAATTGTTTGATTCCCTCCTGGATTTGCCTTCTAAGGACCTTGTACCACCTGACCTTTCAGAACTGTCTCACCACTGCTTTCTTTCCTTCCAACTCTGTGTCTGCTGTCCGTGTCCTTGAAACCCAGGCTGTGATCAGGACACACGCGCTCCTCACTGCAGACAGCGGCTGGAGGACTTGCCTGTAGATGAGCCTCTCTGCTTGTCTTGCCATAGACCGGAACTGTCCCTCCACCCTCAGCATGCGCTGCCTTTCCTCCCCTGTGCTCTCTGAGTTAGTACAGCCATGCTCGAGTGATTGAGGAGAGACAGGAGAAAAACCTGTGGTTTCTTTTGAAATCGCCTTAGTAGGTTTTGGGAAGACACTGAGGCAAATAACATGCAAACAATGAGAAAACTTCCAACTAGAACTTGTCTTGTAAACACCAGCCTGGAACGGAGTATGGTTCTCCTGGGCACAGCACCAGAGCACCCTGGCTCTTCAAAAATGTAATCACTTGTTCCCTCTTTGAACATGAAGTCAGTTTCTGGTGTTAGGTCATTTAATGTCACGCATTTCCTGCGCTCTTTCTGTGACAGGAAGTGAAGTTACAGAGATGGTGACCAAGTCATTGTCCAGCCATTCAGGGAGCGTAAGAGGAAAGTCAGAGAAGTGAGTAGTGATGGCAGACTGGCTGAAAAGAGGACGGGGGTATGAGGAAGAATGACGTGAAATAGAAATGAAAATAGGGAGCGTGAGCACTGACACACTCAGGATGAAGGGAACTCATCCCGCACAGAGGGGTCGGGGCTGGAAAGCAGGGAAAATGGCGCCATATGCCTGGAACTGGGCTGTGGCTACAGGAGAATCAGAGTCACCCGGGCCGCTCCTAGTGGGTGGTCTCAGGGAACTTCCCTCCCTAAGCCTAGTTTCTTCATCAGTGAAATGGGGACAGAACATTGAGCACACAGTAATCCAAATCCTGCTTAATTTTTTTAACTGCCCCATTGAAGCTTAGACTACAGCATAATTCCTTTTCTGATTACTCAGAATGACCCCTCACTAAAAATTGAAGTCCTATAGCACAGGTACTTATTACAGTTTCTCCTCCATCATCAGTTGAGCAGGAGAGTTTTCTTGTCCCTATATGGTCAAGCTGGGTCCACAAATTATTGTTTATGTGTGCAGCGAACATGTCCTAAGGATCATTAACTTACTGAGCTCACAGGCAGGATGTGGGGCTCATGTCATCATTGTTTCATAATCTGGGGACATGTCTCATGGTTTTGTTGCTAAGCAAACCTGTTTTCTTGGGAAATCGTTAACTTACAGGAGTCTCCCATATTTTTTCTGTGGATACTTAGAATCACCTAGTGGGATGAACTGTTTAATCACTTATTTTGTTCCTTCACTCTGTCCCTATCAGATGAATCACAGGGGAAAGAAGAGAGATAGCAGGTTCCGTAACAGGTCTGTAACCTCTGGATCCAAGCTACCCAAAGCTGCACTTGAGAGCTTGCTGGACAGGCAGTCTCAGCCCCAGCCTAGACCTCCTGATGTAGACGCTGCCCTGAGACCGGGCCCGCGTGCTGTGGGTGCGCAGTGCAGTGGGCGAGGAGAGGCGGGCCAGCTCACATGTCAGGGTCTGCAAGGGTGCTCCTGGTGAGAGCTGCCCCAGTCCTCCTCAGAACTCCAGTCTCCCTCGCCCTGACAGTTTCTTATGTTTAGTCTGAGGGATTGCGACCTTAGGCTGCATTTACCTTTCCCTTCTGTCTGGCCTCTCATTCCCTAATTAACCTCTGGCAAGAAAAAAAAAATGTCAGTGATTACACTGGACTCTTAGAAGCACACACCATCAGAGACGAAGAAGAGCTGCCACACGTGTCAGGGATTCTGTGGGAAAGTAAAGCAGCGCACAGCTCGTTACTGCGTCAAGGCTGATCCCGGGGTGCATCTCAGCGGGGGCTTTTCTTACTGTGACACCCGCTAGCCCTTGGCTAGGTCCACAGGCCGCTGCTATGGTCAGCTGCAGGCCCGTCTCTTCCTGAGGCCTAGGCCTCACCCAGCTAGTAATGCTGGAGCTGGCTTGAGCTAATTCGCTAAATTCATTGTTTTATTCTGTACTTTTGCTTCTCAAAAGCTAAACACCGTGATAAACGTTGATCCTCTTATTCTACCACACCGCATTTCTGCCGCTAAATGTATAGAAGGTACACGTGCTGCTGCCGATCGTGTCAGATGAGCCCCGATGCAAGCTGTGCCTTCTGCCGTCTCTCTCCTCTCTGTCCGGTCAGCAGCCAGAGGGACAGCCTTGAGGACAGAGTCCACATAGTCATCACCACTTCCTGAGTGCCTGTTTTTGCGTGGGCACTCGATACCCTTGTAACCCTCACAACTGTTCCACGAGAGCCGGATCTTATTTACTGGAGCAGTAGATGGGAAACCCAGGCTCAGCAACCCAGTGATGACAGGACTAGATCTGAGTAGTGAGGCTGAGTGTGTCGGAACCCAAAGCATAGGCTTTTTCATCATATCCTAAAACCTCTTACTAACATAAACTAAATAATTAGTTCCTAATGGATCAATAACTTTTTGTATTCATTCAAAGCACGGTTCCCATGGAAAAAAACTTGTTTCAATTATTTTCATATCTGACTTTCAAAACCAGAAATCAAGGTCACTGTGCTGAAAAATGCAAACATACAGAACCATTACAATCACACATTCGCCAGCTTATGAAACCATGTACTCACATGGGTTAGGTTTCTGCTTTTCCATTATCCCTGTTCTGAGCTGTGCAGCACCCAGTCCTATCAATTTGAAGCAACTTTTCAGGTAAAAAATAAATGAGTTCCCATTGATTATCGGTATAAATCTCATCTCACAGATGTGTTTTCTGCTCTCACTCCGTGTCGTCAGTCCTGCTGGTTAGCTCTGCCCTGAGCTTGATCTGCAGCGTTGGGTGAGTGCACAGCAGCGCAGCAGGGTGCGCGTGCTGGCCGTGCCTCCTCCGTGACATCCTTTGCCAAGCGCCTTGGACAGCGCTATGGCAGCGCTGCTTCACACCCTTCCCGTGGGGTTTCAGACTCCTAGAGACAAACCTTCAAAGTGTCTTTTGTAGATAAGGGTCCCGAGCTACATGCATCAAATGACTCGTCTGAAACTCTGTAATGGGTGCTTTAGTGTGATTCCTATACTCAGTGGGCGCATAACTTAACCGTGTCGATGCCGATGGGAAAGAAGTGTGAGGTTCTTAAATATAAATTTATGTTTTCTATTTAAAAGACATGGATTTATACAGTCAAAAATATTGAATATTTTGTGATTGACATAGTGCCTTGGGTGACCGGGGTGGGATATAAGAAAAAGAAGCAGGAGCCTTAATTAGTTCGATTATACACAGAATGACTGACACAGCACAAATGAGTCAGATGCACCAGAAGGAGAAACTATTCTCTAGTTACATTGAAGATTTTATATAGTGGAGATAAAAAGACGGGTAAGACTAAAGATATGATGTCTGTCAACACAGTTCAGAGAGACTGAAATTTGCTCAAGTTGTTTTGAGTAGGAAATGAGCTAAAGACTGTGTGTGCCCTGGGCCATTTTTCCTTCCCCATAACACCAAGAAGAGTTCTCACAGTTGAGGAAACTGTCCTGGCAAGTTCAGACCCTTGATGAGTTTGAGTGTTAACTGGAGGGCAGAGTTAAATAACCATAGTCAGGAATTGCATTCAGATCTGAATCCAGCATCCTCTTCTTGACCACCAGTTTTACTGCACCAAGTCTTATGGCCTAGTATTTAAAAATATTTTATACACACACACACACACACACATATATAGGTATATAAAACTTATACTGCTTAAAAAATGGATAACACAAGTTCCCTAAAGGTGAAAGTCATACATTTTGCTTCTGACAGTTTTGAGGAGTACCGATCAGGTTCTTTGTAAGATGTTCCTTGTTTGGGATTTGTCTAATATTTTTCAGATTAGCCCAGGCTTATTAGTTTGGGGAACAAAAACCACAGGGTAAATTGCTATTTTTATTATATCATATTATGGAAACATACTATTTGTATGGCTTATCACTGTTAGCCACTTATCAAAATTTCAGTTATTCATTGCAGTTTATAGGAAAGCAGTTGACGTACAAACTTTGTATTCCAAGACCGTGTTTCATGTGCTTATTAGTTCTGGTTTACTGTTTGCTTGTATAGTTACATTTTTTTATCTTGATCTGGTTGGTTCTTTGGAAACTTTCACAGAGAAATGATGTCACCTGCAAACAAAGTTTTGTTTCTTCCTCCACAATCTTGAAAGTTTTATTTCCTTTTTGTGCCTCATTGAGTTAGGTAGGACTTTTGGTACAATAGGAATGGTAAGGCTGGACATCCATACCTTCTTCCTAATCTTAAGGGGAAGCATTCAGTCTCTCACCATTTGATGTGTTATTAGTTGTAGGTTTTTTGTAGATGTTCTTTTTTAACCTGAGTGATTGTATCTCCGTTTGCTGAGATTTTTTAATCACAAATGACCTTGTATTTCATTGAATGCTGCTTCTGCTTTATATGATCTTAAGATTTTTCTTCTTAAGCCTTTTGGTGTGATGGATGGATCACATTGATTCTCATTAATGTTGAAGCAACCTTTAAGTTAAAGTTGCTCAGTGGTGTCCAGCTTTTTGTGACCCCCATGGACTATATAGTCCATGGAATTCTTCAGGCCAGAATACTGAAGTCAGTAGCCATTTCCTTCTCCAGGGGATCTTCGCAACCCAGGGATCAAACCCAGGTCTCCCGCATTGCAGACAGATTCTTTACCAACTGAGCTACCAGTTGAAGCAGGCTTATATACTTGGAATAAATCTTACTTGGTCGTGATGTTAATACATTATTAAATTCAATTTGCGTCTATTTTTGAGAATTTTTCCATCTTTGTTCATGGGAGATACTGATTCATAAGTTTTTATTTCCATTGTATAATATCTTTCATGTCTTTTGTTTCTCCTTGGACCACAGATCTCTTCCTAGAGAGGTCAGAGACCACCCAGCCCAGCCCTGTCACCCTTCTCAGCCTCTCTGTCTCCCAGCGCCTTGGCCAGTCGTGGCTCCTACAGGTGGACTTCGGAAAAAAGTCTTGGGAGATACCTCCTGTGATAGGTCCCCATGAGGGAACAAGGCCACTTTGGGGCTGGTCACTTCTGTCTTCCCTGGTGGCCCAGGCCAGGCCCAGCCTGTAATGCAGAAGTGATTTTCAGGAGGCATTTCCAGGGACCAGCTGCAGGGAATGTGTTGGGAGAGGTTCCCTCTGATTTTACTTCCTGGTAGAGAGTATGGAAGACTGATATCATTTCTTCTCAATATTTGATAGGTTTCACCAGTGAATCTTCTGGGTCTGATGCTTTCCTTTTTGAAAGAGTATTATCAATTAAACTTCTTTAATAAATGTAAGATTACTTAATTCTCTTGTGAGATTTGGTCATTTGTGTATTTCAAGGAATTAGTCCAGTTCATCTAAGTTAATAAGTGGGCCTAGAGTTATTCATAATCTTCCTGTTTTTATCTTTAATGTCCTTGAGATCAGTAGTGTGACCCCCTCTTTCATTTCTGATATTGTTGTTTTTCCTTGTTTAGCCTGTCTAGAGGTTTATTAATTTTATTGATCCTTTCAAAGAGCCGGCTTTTAGTTTCATTAATTTTCTCTGTTTGTGGAATTTGCATTTTCAGTTGTGTATTTACTATCCCAGTCAAACTAAAGGAGAAAGAGAGAACTGGTGTACAGGCAGCCACATCAGCTGCTCGGTTCTCCTTGTTTGCAGGATATTGTCCACAGGAGATAGGCCAGGCTAGGCCTGTATTTTCCAGTGGAGCCAAATGTCTGTCCTCATTTCTTCATAGGACTTATACGTTTGCTCAGGTTTTAGCTGCCTCCTTCCTTCTTCTCTTGACTTGAAGTCTCATATTTTGTGTTAGGAATATATGAATATATTGCATTCTACTTCAGAAAATATATGTTTATTTCACTGAGGAACTATGCTTTCTGTCCTATGTAGTAAATATGTTTTTTGAGAAAGTCCATTTTATTCCCTCTCTCATGCAATCTGTTGTATGTTTTGGTCCTGGGTTTGTTGTCTGAATGTTCTCAGACAGCCTTAAGATCCCTGTGGGGCTCTGTTTTCTTGTCCACAGATGAGCCAGTAAGGCCCGAGTCTCAGTGTTGGAATGAGGACTGGCTGAGACTCTGGTAGGGCGTGATGGGGAAGTTCCAGGGGATGCAGCCTCCCCCGATGTTTGGCTCTGTCTTCCTGTTTTGGGACCCAAACAGAAACCGATGCTGGGGCTTCTTTGACATTACCATGTCTATTATCACTGGAATAGGTGCCTAAATTATTGAAGTTCCTTTCTTTAGGTAGATAATTTTTTCGTGACTTGCTTTAGTTTTCTCTTTGCATATAGTGTCCTTATTTCTTTTTATAGATTTATGGAACATTGATTTTCATGAGGTGTTAGTGCATGTGAGCACTGGAGTGCTGGAGAACACCATGCAGATTGCTAATGTGACCCTCTTGCTTTCAGGGGCAGGGGAGGAGTCTCAGCCCGGCCTGTGGGAGTCGGGGTACCGCGGGGGACACCGGCTTCCAGGGGCGTCCTCTCCACTCGAGGGCCAGTGAGTCGCGGAAGAGGACTACTCACTCCCAGAGCACGAGGAGTACCCCCAACTGGGTACAGACCTCCACCGCCGCCCCCAACGCAGGAGACCTATGGAGACTATGTAAGTGAAGGTGCTCTGAAGTTAGTAAGTGAAGGTACCCTGATGGTCTGTGATGCAGACAGTGTCAGGCGTGGTGACCGGTGTCCCTCACCCTGCTTAAATCGAGATCTTTAGCATTTACTGAGTGCTAAATAAGTACTTGGTATCAGAGACACAGAAAATGTGAAAGAAATAACCTCCTTTGTCAAACAACTATGGAGGTGAACTTGGGTGCAGGAAAGCTCAAGCCTAAGACCAGGGAGATGTGCTGGCAGGCTGTCACGCAGGTGTGTGACATAGCGTGCATCCTCTACAGGTTGCCTCTGAGTGATTCAGGCATTTAAAAAGTAATTGCCTGCGTATTAAAAGCTGTTTTTACCCTTAAGTGTTTCCTCTTAGACTCTGCTACTGAATACGGATTCTTAGTGGAAATTCTTTTTCAATGAAGAAAATAAAAGTTCCTAGTTTTTTTTAATTAATGCAAATCAGATTTTCCATTTATCATTCAGTAATTCTTTGATATGGTCCACAGACTACTTAACGTAAGAGAAAGAAAATACATCCATGGAAAATGGGCAGCAGGGGGTGGGAATGGTGGATTCTTTAGCAAGAATACAGAACCCCTGGGATTCTTTCTATGACTTTCTGTTTTAACATAAAGGAGGAAAATAGGTACTAGGTAGATGTGTCATGTTAGTCATTGAAAGTATTAATATTAAAGGAAGAGTATATCAACTGTTGTCAAAGAAAGGGAAGCAGTTCCAGGCCTGCACTGCCCGAAGCACTGGGTGTCCACGTTTCCCTTAATGGGGGTCTCCTGCTTGGAGCTCAGCACCTCTTTGCACAGTTTCTGGAAGTCTGACATAATCCCTGGGCCACAGACAACTTCTTTTATGATACCTGCAGCCGCTGGGAAGACCTGAGCCCTTGTCCTGGTCATCGTGACCTTCTGGTAGTTCCCTAAGTGTGCTGAGTCCTCCCAGGCTCCCAGAGCTCTGCTCATGCAGCGGTCTCTGCCTCAAGAGCCCCTCTCCGTCCTCTGGCTGTTTCCTGACTGTCCTTGCAGACTCGGGTCAGCTGTTACTGGAGCCTACCTGCTGGGTTTCCGCACAGGGTCAGGGACAAGAGCTGTGCCCCCTCACACTCAGCAGAGAGGGCGCGCTGGGACCTCAGTGAAGTGTAGTTTGAACATAAATCCCATATGGGCAGTTTCACCACTTGGCTATTCAGGTGGGGCAGGACGGGTCTCTGTCTCGTCTCTGTGTTCCTTACAGTCGGGGGTGGTCCTGTTTACTCGTCTTCTTACCAAACTGGCAGCTGGGCCTCCGACGCATCCACATGAGTCTTGTGAGGGTGGCAGAGACTGTCATGGAAGGAAGGGAAATGTTGTGAAATTCCTTTGAGGTAGCCGGGTGTCTGCTCTTTTCCACCTCAGCTTCCCTGGAGCTCTCGTAGGCGTGGCTGCTGTAGACGTGCCGGGTGGCGTCTTCGTCACCCTTGGGCCGGTGTGTGGATCCTGGTCACCTGCGCCATAGACATGGGATGAGTCGGGACGGGACTCAGCTTTGTCGGCTTCATAATCTGCCTGTTTCAGAAAGACCTAGTGCCTTCTTTCCATCCATTAATTCATCTTTCTACTCAACGAGATGGATTGAATTCTTACAGTATGAACCAGACGTCCGTGTTCTGTGTCTCAGTGTTTACTCTAGTGAGTCTTGAGTAAAATTAGATGAATACAGGTAGAAATTTCTTGAAAGATTAAAGTTAAGGGGAGCAAAAGGGAGAGAAATTCAAGGCACATGGTTTTCTAAGCTTAACTCTGCTTTTTATTGATAAATGATGGGAAAAGCACTAAAACAACTGATTTGCAAAATATTCTGTTAATAATTCCTGCTCCCATCCACTGCAACAGGGAGGGGACGCTGGCCTCCCCAGAGGAACCCACATGTCCTCTCAGGAGCAGACAAGGGTGGAGGCTCTGAAGGAGGACAGAGCCTTCATCGGGTGAGCCCATAATGCCTGGCTCTCCCCAGACACTCAGTGTAATTCCCAAGGCTGCGTTTCCCACCCAGGGTCTTCCTCATGGTGCCTGACCACAGCATGGCCTTCAGATAGCAGACGGCCACGTTGGCGGTCCTGGATATAATTGGCCACTGGTCTTAACCTTTTGAGATTCTAAAGGTTACTCACACTGGCTACTTAGCTTTGCAGCATGGCAAGGGGAAAAGTATTACATTTTGTTTGTTTGTTTGCTTATTTCTAGGATTTTCAATCAGGTGGGTATATTACAGAATGTCCAACTTAGAAAAGCTGGATTCTGTAACCTCCCACATGGTTATTCATTCATGTGACAAGTGGGAAAGTTGAAAATGGTCTCCTTAGAGTATACTAAAATAATTACTCCATTGCTGGAATAATCATAAATTAGACTCTAAATCCCATGAGAGTAGAGCCCCCCCCCCATCCCATTGACACCTTTGTATTCTCAGTTCAGTTCAGTCTCTCAGGAGTGACTGAGTCACTCTTTGCGACCCCGTGGACTGCAGCACATCAGGCTCCCCTGTCCTTCACTGTCTGCCAGAGCTTGCTCAAACTCATGTCCATCGAGTCAGTGATGTCATCCAGCCATCTCATCCTCTGTTGTCCCCTTCTCCTCTTGTCTTCAATCTTTCCCAGCATCAGGGTCTTTTTCAGTGAGTCTGTTCTTCCCATTAGGTGGTCAGAGTATTGGAGTTTCAGCTTCAGCATCAGAATATCATTTATATTCTCAGCACCTAGTATGATGGCCAGCATATAGTTAGTCCTTAAGAAGTATTTCGAGAAAGAATGAATATTCTCAAGACTGAGGTTTTTTTTTAATTGCCACCTGTGTAGCACCCACCCCAAACTCCTCCTGTGTGCTGTGTTGATTTTCATCACTTAGCAGTTTATACCTAACTTGTTAGCAGTGTTGTGCTGTCTTCACTTAGTATATGTCTGTTTCTCGGAAGATGGTAGACTTTTCAGGAAAAGCACCGTGTATCTTAGTCAGTCTGAAGTCTCACTGGTACATTGTCAGCGTTTAGTGAATGATTACTGGACTAGACCACCCTGCACAGAGACCTGTAAGTTTTCCTAATGAAGGTTGCCATTGATCTTTTCCAAGCCAATTGTTCTAATCATCCCATGGGAAGAATATGATAGCTGGCTTTTGAAAAAAGGTCATCCCCTCATCATTCTTGTCTTGTAGGGTTAGTAGGGCAATTGCAGATTACAGAGGTGGAAGGCTGATTCTGTAACTCCTGAAAATCACAGAATCATATATTATAAATCTGATCTCAGTGTAAGAATGAACTTTGAAGAAGGGTGTAGCATTTAATGAGAAACTGTTCTCCATGAGGTACCATCTTATATATTGTGCCATCTTGTTCTCACAGGCACTCAGAGGTATTGTGGTCCTGTTGTGAGAACTCAAGCTGTGGGGAGTTGTGTCTTTTCCCAAGTCACAGGGTGGAGAGAGGGCGCAGACAGGGATTCACGACTCAGGGCCTGTGTTCTGTCTTGAGCAGCTGGTGCTGGATTGAAACCAGGCTCTAGGAGCTGGCAGGGTCAGGTCCGCTCATCTTTCAGGAAAGTGCCGCAGGTCCTGCACACTGGTCCCCTCGAAGGTGCAGTGAAGGGAGATCAGGTCACCTCTGTGGTCCCTTCAGTTTAATCATTCTCTAGTTAGAAGCTGCCTTAAGTAGGGAAATGGAAATTGAAGACCATTAAGACTAATGGGATGGGGTTAGGACTTAAATTAAAAAAAGGCATTATTATATGTATTGGCAAAAAATTGAAACAGCATTTTCACTTTAGGAATTTCAGAGCATCTGTATCTCTAAAAAAAGGCTTGTCATTCCTTTAGAACTCAAAAATGTAATTTTTAATGATTTCCTTGAAATACATTTGTGGTGACAAATGTTCTTTTTGTATAGAACTTGTTGGGTATATCTGACCCATTTGGTTTATTTATTTTAATTTTCATTTAACATTTAGTATTTGAGGCCATTATTTCCATAATAAAAGATGCAAAGAAGTCCTATCAGTTAGTTGTTTATTTAAACAAAAAAGAGATGGAACCTGTTCTTTTAATCCTGCCAGCACTGATGGTTTTTTTGAGAAACTATGTATTTCCGTCCTTAAAATACTCAGTGTTCTTCAGATTTTGTGTACTAAAATGGAGGTATTCCAGTGCAGTTTTAGGTCCAAGAAAAATTCAATTTATGATATATGTTAAAATTATTTTTATTAAATAGTTACCCATTATAAAAGTGGGCATAATAGTATGCACATTATAAAAGTGTTTCCTCCTAGCCCAAGCAAGAAAACCTGATAATATAGAAGTGTTTTCTTGTCAAAATGTGCCTCTTGAAATTCAACTGATTTTTCTCAAGGTGAGTTGGTGAAGATATTTGATCATTTATAATGTCATCTGAGCCAGCTGTTCTTCATCAGAGTCACCATCACAAACATTCCCTGACCATGTGTCATTGAGAAGAACCTCTGTTAGCAAATAAATCTGATGGTGAGAAAAGTATTACCACTAAAGCATGAATAACTCACAGTGGCCACATGAATAGCAGAGGTTAACCATCTCCGTGAACACTAATCTTCTAAGAATAACTCGAAGAATGCAGTGCAATTCAACAGTTAGCTTTTTTCCAAAAAGGAAGAAAATGGACAATGGATGTGTTTTCAACCATTCGAGTATAAATTGGGGCCTTCTGCTCCACTTTTAACTTAGTAAAAATCAGACGTAATTACAGTTACTTCTCATCTCTTTTTTGAGGACAAGAAGCATCTTTTCAAAATGACATTGATTTATTACTTATGTCCAAATAATTAAATAACTGACAAATAGTTAGCATAACCCAGAATATATTCATTGAATATATTCAATGAGAACACTTTAACAATTCAAAATGTTGGTGTCATTACACAAAAGGACATGTTAGATGCTTCTTTTCAGAGTCCAATTTACATATGAATCTCTAAAGTGAAATCTATTTTGATGAATTGCTTTAGGCTCCACATACAAAGAAAGCACAAAGTACAGAGGGCTCTCCATATCTGCAGGTTTGGCATCTGTGGGTTCAACCAACTACTAATGGGAAAATTTTTTTTATTCCAGAAATTTCTAAAATTGAAGTAAAACTTGAATTTGCCACATGCAAGCAATTATTTAAATAGTATTTACATTGCATTAGTTATTATAAATAATCCAGAGATGATTTAAGGTACAAAGGTGGGGTGGGTAGGTGATACGCAGATACTGTACCGTCTTATATAGGAGCTTGAGCAACTGCAGGTTTTGGATCCAAGGAGGGTCCTGGAACCAGCCCCTTGTGTCTCCTCAGGGCTGACTGTTCCCCACTCAGTGTGGTCGCTTTATTTACCATCTCTGAGGTCTTGTCCGTTTCCATCCTGTCACCTGTGGGTTAGTAGCCACCCCTCTGACTCTATAGGGTCCCTCCCTGTTCCTCCCCATGGCACCCACAGCTCAGTGGAAGCTGAAGTGCATCCCCCAGGGCCCAGGTTGAGGGAACCCAGCGCCCAGGATCGCGTGCATCCGTCTTGGTTCCCTGCATTCACACAGTAGACACGGCTCACTTGCCCATGAGTAACTGAGCTCCACTTCACCTCCATCACAGCCACTTCAGGGAAGACACCGGTCCTCCTGAACCTCAGGAAACATTCTCATCCAGCTCCATTGCTGTGACGACGTCCTCTCACAGAGCCTGCACCTTCTACACCTAGCAGTTAGCTGACTTCTCACACACCTTAAATCTGTGTTACTCTTGTTCCTACCAGCTCACATATAGTAGCCCCTCAGTAAAAGCTGGTTGTTGAGATGGATGGACAGATGGACAGACAGACGATTGCCATTGCCTCCTTAGTCTCACCTTTGCTTGTGGTCCTGCCCTCCCTCTGGGTCCTTCCTTTAAATAAGGGTTTTTTTCATATTACTTCTAGTTTGTGCTTTCTGGCGTCTAGAGCCTGATTGATACTACTGCTCGGTCATCCTTGGAGCATGAGAACTAGTTTAGAAGTTTAGGAGGATAGAGTTGAGATTCTTCTGAGTGGTGTCTGAAGACTTTCTCGACAGCATCTTTTAACCCCTGCCCTTCCCACATGATCATTTTATTTCCATCAACCCCTGCATTGCAGTTCCTTAGACATAGCAGGACTTGAACTGTGTGGCTTTGTATGTGCTCTTGGTTCTCTTCGAATGCCTTTTCTTGTTCTGTCCCTACCAGTTCTTGTTACTGTTTATTCTTCAGTCATGAAGCCTTCCTGGCCCTCATCAGGCACAGGCAGCCACATCCTGGGTGCTCTGAAACCTGCCTCAGTGCCGACCTACTTGTCTTTGTTCCCCATAGACTGGATTTCTTCAGGGCAGGAACTACATCATTTTTTTTTTTTTAATTTTCTTTACTTTATTGTGTTGGTTTTGCCATACATTGACATGAATCCGCCATGGGTATACATATGTTCCCCCTCCAGAACCCCCCTCCCTCCTCCCTCCCAATTCTCTCCCCCTGGGTCATCTTGGTGCACCAGCCCCGAGCATCAACCCTGGGCTGGCGATTGATTTCACATATGATAATTAACATGTTTCAATGCCATTCTCCCATATCATCCCACCCTTGCCCTCTTCCACAGAGTCCACCAGTCTGCTCTATACATCTGCATTTCTTTTGCTGTCTCACATGCAGGGTTCTCGTTACCATCTTTCTAAATTCCATATATATGCGTTAGTATACTGTATTGTTGTTTTTCCTTCTGGCTTACTTCACTCTGGATAATAGGCTCCAGTTCCGTCCACCTGAGTAAAACTGATTCAAGTGAATTTTTTTTTAATGCTGAGTAGTATTCCATTGTGTATATGTACCACAGCTTTCTTATCCATTTGTCAGTTGATGGGCGTCTAGAGTAAAGTTTCAGGATACATAATCAACACACAGAAATCCCTGGCATTCCTATACACTAACAATGAGAAAACAGAAAGAGAAATTATGGAAACAATTCCATTCACCATCGAAACAAAAAGAATAAAATACTTAGGAGTATTTCTACCTAAAGAAACATAAGACTTATATATAGAAAACTATAAAACACTGATGAAAGAAATCAAAGAGGCCACAAATAGATGGAGAAATATACCATGTTCATGGATTGGAAGAATCAATATAGTGAAAATGAGTATACTACCCAGAGCAATCTATAGGTTCAATGCAATTCGTATCAAGCTACCAGAGGTCTTTTTCAGAGAATTAGAACAAATAATTTCACAATTTGTATGGAAATACAAAAAACCTCATATAGCCAAAGCAATCTTGAGAAAGAAGAATGGAACTGGAGGAATCAACCTACCTGACTTTAGGCTACACTGCAAATCCACAGTCATCAAGACAGTATGGTACTGGCACAAAGACAGAAATATAGATCAATGGAACAAAATAGAAAGCCCAGAGATAAATCCACGCACCTATGGACACCTTATCTTTGACAAAGGAGGCAAGAATATACATCATTTCTTAAAACATTAGTTTGCCCATAGCCTATCATGAGGCCTGACATTTTGGAGCTACTAAATAAACATATGAGGCTGACTTTTACTAATGCCAACTAACTCTGTCATTCCATGTGTCATGCGCACTGTTAAACATACTTTGTGACATAAAGTTAAAGCCAATTATAGCAAACATTTAGTGAACTAATAAATATGAAACAGAATTCGGTTTAATTAAAAGAATATTATTCTGAGATGTAAAATACTCAGTTTCTAATTCTCCTTATTGTCTACATCACTATTTTTATGTAAAGTAACCTTTTTAGTTTCTTCAGCTGCACAATGCAGGTGGTGGTATTTTACCTGTAAATCAACAGGATGGACCAGATGCTGTTCTAACCTCTTTTCCAGCTTTAAAATTCTGTAATTGATTGTTTTCTGAAACTGACTTGCTTTCCACTGTCACCCTAAACATGTTCTTTTAATAAGAAACTGTATCTTCATACAATGGAAATCTTGATACTGAAAAGAGGGTCACAGAATAAACAAAGCAAGCATTCTAATGAGAGAAACAAACTAAGAGTGAGTGGCTATGAGTCTTTCGAATTCTGAAACAAATTTTGAAAAATAAGTAAAAAAATGAGATCTTTTTTCAAATGCAAACTCACCTCTCAAGATGCATAAACTGAAATTGTCTTAGAAATTTTAATCATATAATTTTTTCCCCTCATTTCATTATGATTGTGTCAACCATCTCTTCATAGGAGGTATTTACCGTTCACTAACATCCCTTGCTATCTTAATGTTGTGTGATCAGTCTAAGCTTTTGAGCCTGAGCTGATAGGTTAATCAGCGTTAAACGTACGTACAGTGGAGCATTCCCAATGAAGGTGTACGAGTTCATCAGGCTATGAAAGCTCTTTCAGGTACTTGATATGCTCTGATTACCCCCGCCGCGTGATGTTTACTGAACAGAGTGGAACTGTCCTCACACCACCCCATCTGGTGTGGCAGTGCCGGCTTGAGCACGGTGTGGGGTGGCTGACACACGAAGGGATTTGCGTGTGTTGAAGAGGAGATGCAGGCTCCTCGAGGCTGCAGGAGTGTAGGGAGTAGCAGAGCCAGGTCCGTCTGACCAGAGCACCAGGCCCTCTTCCCTGCAGTCCCTCCGGCCATGGCCTCTCCACGGACGATTCAACGTGTGGTGGGGCTCGCTCCTGCCCCAGTCCCCACAGCACTGCCAAGTGGAGCCCTCGCCTGGACAGTGGGAAGGAAGGGCATCCTGGCCTGCACTGTGCCAGGACAGGCACCCATCCCATGGCCTGTGGGCTGGAAAAGGGGTGAACTGCGTTTCAATCCCAGGTTTCCTAACCCAGAGTCTGAAGCTTTTATTCACAGTATTCTAACTTGTGTAATGTTATGACCTAGAAAGAAGGAGAAAATAAATGAGGAAAGAGTAGAAGCACCAGAGCTGGCAACCCAATCAGAACTGTATGTCAGCACCTCCCTAGCCATGGACCTTCCAAGTTGATGTCTGTCTTACTGACTGCAGAAGCTCCCGAGCTTTCTAGATGCTTCTTCATGAGCTCATCAACTTCAGTCTTCAAGTCAGAAGTTACTGCTTTAATTTAATATACGTTTAGAAGGACAGTACCTGAGCAGATGGTTTCACTTAGAAACCACCAGGGAAGTATAGAATAGTACTCTTCTGTCTTCTAGTATTTTTCTGATTCAGTAATGACAGAAAAACAGATACCCTTCAACTTCTAAAAGTTGATGGAAGAAAAGGAAGCTGCCATTTATTAGGTGTTTACAGAACATGTTAGTGTGCTGGGCACTTTACCCTATATCATCTTATTCAGTACTCACTTCATCCTCATGCAGTGATCTCCAGGCCATTTAGAGAATATAGCTAATTTTTCCCAAATCACACTTCTACTTAGTAATAAAGCCCACATGCCCTTACTTCCTCACAAGCATGCTTCTCAGTTCTTCACATAGATCTGTCATATCTGGAAAACACCACGAGTTAACACTTCCTAGCGGCGTGCCACTCATCAGGGTAGAGCTGGAAGGTAAAGCCGAGCAGTCTGGCTTGAGAGCTGCACTCTTAGCCAAGACCCAGTGCTTCCTGGACAAGCCAGTTTCATCTAATGTAAAACTGTATTTGCAAACAGAAATTATCAAATGAATGGGAAAATTATTTCATCACTTCAGATATAAAGGTTATTATATAAAACTTTTTAGAGCAAGCGGTCCATGACTGAGTAAGTTACTGGTGTTACTAGTTCTTCTGCAACTAGTATTTCTTCATGGGACCTCTTACATTGGTTAACCTAACTCAGGTTTGAAGAGTCATAGAGACAGTTTGAATGGGAGAAACCTGAACTTTGTGTTGTACGTGCAGACCACCTTTTCTGCCTGTTCTCTCGATCAGGCTCATTAAAGCTGTAGAAGAAGAAACTTGTCTCCAGAAAACACTACCTAGACAGTGTCCTTGTCTATAAAATGGCAGCACAGGGAACACTGTTTCTCCATCTGCTCAAAGAATAAGCCCTTCTGACGTTTAGTCAACTAGGCACATCAGTGAAAGCCTTTAGGGAAAAACCAAATATATCTTTAAAATGTACGTGTCATTCTTTAGTACAGCTTTTGTGTAGATACTCAGTGAAGGCACACTCCTCTTTCTTCTGAGAGCTCACCTGAAGTTTTAATTATGTCACTAGCTGGGAGTTTGAGTATGATGAGAGTTGTACTGATGCAAATTTTCCCGTTGCAGTGACTGCTGGTATAATTTTTTGACAGTTAACTAATCTCTAAACTGCTTCAATTATCTTGTTTTCCATAGCAAGAAATTTAATTAAAACAGTACAGATTGTGAAAAGGTTATTTATGAAAATGCATTTTAAATGTGAATTGAAAAGCCTAGGGATACCTTTTTATTTTAGATAAAACGATGAAGGTTCTGTAATTTTTTTTATCTCTATTTTACCAGAAGCAAGAGTAAGTGCAGTGTGCAATTTACTTGAAATGTCTATCAGGAGCTTCACAAGTCTGTCTCTTTCCTAAACTACTTGAAAAGTTGACCTATTTTAGAAATGCAATAGTTTAGGAAGTAATTTCAGATTTTAAACTTATGAATATGAAGGGGTTTTGTTTTTCCTCCTTACTTTAAGCAGAAACAACCCCAGAAAAGTGCTTTGTTCAGGGAGCAGAGGACTCTGAAATGACAGGGTCTCTGAGGCCTGGAAAGCAGATCCTGCCTCCCTGATGGGGAAGGTTAGCGGCTGCTGTGTCATCTGAGCTAGCATGATGGATGCGGCCTCGTCCTCAGGTGGGTCAGGGCCAAGGCACTGGCTTGTCCTCTGTCACAGTGGATCTCCTACAGGAGCCTGCCATCTTGCTGTTGTTGCTTTCTTGAGGCTCTAATCAGCTTGTCTAGAGCTCAGTCCTGCCTGCAAGTAGATCCTAGTCTACAGAGGACCCGTTGACGCCTTCCACAATGCCCTGTATGCGCCAGGGGGTCCTTCTCTATTATTTGGATCCGTGTGTGTACATCCTAGTTAGGGTGCTCACCTTGGAGGGCTGTGGTCACTCCTTTACGTGTCTGTTTTCCCATTTTATTTTAAGCTGATGGTAGGGCCATGCCTTTTTATCCACAGAGCCACACATCGAGTGAGTAATCAGTGTCTGATTTCTTGACATGGAAACAAAGTACAGTGACCCTTCAGGATAAGGACAGCTGCAGTTGATTTACATAAGTATTTAGGGAGACATCTAGAGATATCCTCATAGTGTGACATTATCTTGGGGAGTTCATTAGTGAACAGGGTCTGACCCTCAGTATAGAGTCAGGCAATGTATCACAGTGGTTAAAAGCAAGGTCAGGAACCAGACTGACTAGTTTCACATCCTTGCTGTGTGACCTTAAGCAAGTTGCTTAACTGCTTTATACCTCAATTCTTAATCAGTAAATGGAAATATTAGTGCTGCTAGAAACTATCCAGTGCTTTTCTCACCCACCAGGAAGATTAAAGTTAAAACCATTTCAAGCGTTAACTGGACTGGGTGCTGTAGGAATTCTTAGCCCCTGCTGTGGGAGTGTCAGTCCATACAGCCATGTTGGAAAAGGGTTTGGTGGTCTGGTACCACATGTAACAGCTAAAATCAGATCTTCTTCCCAAGGCGCAGCGGTTCTGCTCTGGGAACTACAACAGAGGCTCGTAAGAATTATGTCAGTGGTGTGTCGGCAAAACTAAAAGACAAAGCGTTTACAACTGGGGTGGATAAGGATGTGATAGTACAGTCATATAGGCAAGCTTTCAGGCTGTGAGAAGGAACCAGTGGTTGCTGCCTGCAGTACGATGGACAGATGTCACAAGCACAAAACTGATTGAAAAAAACCAGGCACAGAGGGGTTGCCACTCTGATTCCATCCTCATAGAGCTCAGGAGCAAGTAAACCTCACTAGCGGTATTGAAAGTCAGGGTGGCATTCCTTCTGTGAGGAGGTAGTAACTGAGGATGCGCCCAAGGGGAGCGTCCGGGGGCTGAGATGCTCCCTTTCTTGGTCTGGGTGCTGATTACGCAGCTGGGCTCGCTGAGCTGTGTACGTGGGCTTTGTACCCTCCTATGACTTACATTATGCTTGAATAAAAAGTTGAAAACGTGATCAGTTTGTGTGTTAAAAACATTGTTCTAGACAGACCAGATACTCTTGCTTGTAACAGAAGAGCTCGTCTTCCGTCAAGCGGATTTGTTCCAGCTGAACAAAGCCCGAGCACATCTGGTCCCTCCACTATTAGACCAGATGATAATCTGAAGGCTTCTGGGTGAGTCTACAAGCTGAGCAGGGAGTGATCGTAATACTAACCTTACGAAATTCTGATAGGGATGTTTTCATTGTGGAGCAACCTTTGCATCATGAATCAGGTGTACATCTTGGTGTGTCAGGAACCCTTTCCCCTTCTACCGTGGGATTGGAGGCACCTGGGACCTCTCTCCTGGCCAGTCATAGGAGAACGAGAGAACCATGTAAACCCTTCACTACTAGTCAGTCACCATTCAGGAAGTGTTTACTGAAGTCTTTCTTGTGCCAGGCCCTGGGGATACTAGTAGACAAGGTTGGTGAAGCCCCTGTTCTCAGGGAGACTGCATTTCTAGTGGACGATGTAGGTAATAATCAAGTACATTGGGTATTTGATAAGAATTGGGGTTCCTCATCTGAATGGCAGAACATAGAAAATGATGTGCATGATTATTTCTTAGCTTTGTGGGGGTGGTACCAACAAACACTGCTCTGCATGCTCAGGAGAGAGGTGAGCCCACTTCTTACACAGGGGACACTGTGGGACATTGGGCTTCACTCTCCGGTGGAACCCTGGTTGAGAAAGGCTGTGAGGGCTTCTCCCAGTTCCTGAAGAGGTAGCTGAGAAGCTGAATTGAGCCTCAGACAAAATCCAGAGTTTGAGAGGGTTAAATAGTTGGAGCCCACGGTCCCTCAAGTTTGGGTGTAGGAGGCTGATAAATCCCTTCAACTTTGAATGAGAACCCAGAGAAGCTGTCCTCCCAGAGAAAGGCTGCTTGTTGTCACAGCCCTGTGTGGGGTGCGGTGAAGCTGGAACTGCGAGTCCTCCTGTCTTCCACCAAGAGCAAGGGTAATTCTCTCTAGAGAAACACAGCAGCATGGCCCTTCAGTTATTTCTCTTGTTCTTCATATATAATTGTAATTAATCAAAAATTATAGGCACACAAGATGAGGAACCAGTAAAAACAGACCATAATAGATTCATATAGCAGACGCAAACTTTATGTTCTTTATGCTCATGAAATTAAAAAGATAAAATCGATGCTTTAAGCAAAGAACTGGAAAATATAGAAAACAGATACTCTAGAACTGAAAAATATAAAAAATAATGAGCTGGTTTTAGTTCCAGGTTAGACACAGATAAGGGAAGAAATTATGTATTGGAAGTTAAATCAATGAAACAAATAAAAACCTGGACAGCCCTGGAGATCTCCTGAGGTCCCAGAGCCTCCAGTGGCGCCTCAGTTGAAGCCCCAAAGGATCCCGAGACATGATTCCTGCGCTGCCCTCCTCAGCTCACCCCACATGATGTTCCTTCTGCTGGAAGTACCAGGAGCACCAGCAGCAAAATCAGAAATCCACATCAGCAGCTTCTCTCTTCTTTCGCATTTGTACACAGTCTTTTCTGTGAGGATTCCTGGCACCTGTCCGAGATCCTCAGCATTCCCGCTCTCTCCCTGTGTCCCTGAGGACTGAGTTGTGTCTGTTCCTTTCCGGAATGGAAGCTGCTTGAGGACAGAGGTGCTTGTTTTGTTCTGTTTGTTCAATACAATATCCACAAGGGCTCAGAGCACTCAACAGATGCCAGCCTCCTGGGGAAAATGGAAGAACCAACATAAAAATCCTTACCAGAGGTACATAATGTGGGCTTAATAAAATTAAGTTACCCCCTTTCTCATCTTTGTGGGAGTTTTGGTTTAATTTTCTATTTACAGTTTTCCCTTTCCTTTGTGGAGTTTCTGAGTTAACCTCTTTGCTGTTTTCTGTATTATATTACATTGTATTCCTTGACAAATCTAAATAAATCTAGCTCTATCTCAGTGAGAGACAAACAGAGGAGGGAAGACATTCTATGAATAATTGATGGAGGTCTGTTTTTAAAAGCTGTGGCCAGCTGTGGATAGAATTACAAGTACTCGTGGTCAGCCACTCTTTTATCTAAAAATCGCAGTAGTAGTTAATACTCGTATTTGCAGAATGAAGATGTAGACATCATAGTTTAGACAATAGACATCACAGTTTAGGCAATATTTTAAGAATTTATCACATGCACCAAAAGAAAGCTACCTGGGTAGCTGTGATGTTTCTCTGGCCTAATAACTTGAGAGTATTAATGGAAATTAGTCTACAGTAAACTGGAACCAGGTTTATTGGGCAAGAGCTGTGCCAGACAGCCTTCATGTATATTTCTTGGGTTAGTTTCTCCCACAACCACTGGAAAGAGCCAGGGGTGAATTAAGATTACAAAATTGAGGTGGAAGGAGGGCAGGTGATTGCCCCAAAGCCACATAGCCAAGTCAGAGGCAGAGCTGGAATCAGAACACAGGTGTCAGACTCCAGAGACCGCGATGAAGGGGTTGTGTGAGTCTAGAATCGGTGTAATGTATTGCTCACAGCCATGGATCAACACATGGGGATGCAGCTTGATTGTTGAATTAATGATGTCTTATTTAAATGATTATAGGGGACAGATTCTTATTTAGAGTTGTTATTAAAATTGTGATTTTGTCCTTAATTATAAAATAACTTGGCTATGTGATGCATTCACGGTGATTGGTGATACTCAACAAGGATATTACTATTATTCAGAACCTCAGCAAAAATGAATTTTTCAAAAGACTATTCTTAGCTAATGTGTATGTTTGATAAACTCAAACTATATCATAAGCCTAGATTTAAATAATCTTTTAACACTGTGTTTTATATGAAAACGTTGTACATTTTAATTACAGCAAGGTGGTGTATAGTTAGCATAAATGTCTCCTTTTGAAAGGACTGAAAACCTAAACATTATTTTTAAATCACTTTGGTAAATTCTCTGTTTAAAATGGTTTTTCCCATCTTAAATTTTATGCTTGATTTTACTTATGACAGAAATAGAATTAAATAGGTCATGCTGTTTCCTTTATCCTGGAACATCTTTTCTCTTCAAAGCAAGATTTCTTGGTATCGGGTCATATGTCTCTGGTTTTCAGGTTGGGAATGGCAGATGAAGGATCTTTACCTGTGTTAGAACATGTTGTACCTACGGTGCCCCCCCCCTCACGCCTACCAAGTGTCCATGTCACCCTGTCAGCTCCATTTAGACGTCTTCCTTATCAAAGATGAAAGAGCAGAAGTGGATCTTGACAAATAAAGTCTCTTGAATGCTGCAAGAATGTTTATTAATTTCCTTTTATTTCTTGTCCATCTTTATTCCTTCTTTTTTTAAAAAAATATTTATTTATTTACTTTCAGTTTTCTGGGTCTGGTTGCTGTGCTTGGGCCTTATCTAGTTATGGCTAGTCAGGACTCCTCTCTGGTGGTGGCGTGCAGGCTTCTCATTGCAGTTGCTTCTCCTGGGCGGAGCACAGGCGCCAGAGCCCACGGCTCAGGAGTTACAGCTTATGAGCGCCTTCCTCATTTTAACCATTTGTTGATCCTTTGCTCGCTGCCCGCTCCAGCTGTTCTCAGCCAATGATCTCATCTTTATCTTGCAGTAAAATAGCAGGTATCAACAAGAATCCACTCCACTCCCTCCCAGAAGCCACATTTATCCACATCCACACTCACTTTTCCTCCTTTTGTCAGTTACAATCTGCTTCATGTTTTCCCTGTATTTTTTGAGTCCTGTCCATTGAACAAATAATGCTTGTGATGGAAGAGGCTACACCACATGGACAAATCCAGCTGTGAAATCATCATGAAAGAAATCTTGTGAGAGTTGACATTTTTAATCTTTTTAAATCGTCAATGTTAAATACAGAAGTCAATTATTCAATGACCTGAACAATTTGAAAATTCAAATAAACTAACATTGTATTAGGGCTTCCCTGGTGGCTCAGATACTAAAGAATCTGCCTACAAGGTGGAAGACCCAGGTTCAGTCCCTGGGTCGAGAAGGTCCCCTGATGAAGGGAATGGCAACCCACTCCAGTATTCTTGCCTGGAGAATCCCATGGACGGAGGAGTGAAACAGGCTACAGTCCATGGGGTTGGAAAGAATCGGACATGACTGAGCGACTTAACACACGCGCAGCTATCTCAGAATAATTGAGCAAGGAATGAATGACAAAACTAAGTTTAAAACAGTCTGTTACTTTACATTTCAGTTAAAATTCCAGTCATATACAGGAGTTTAAAGAATCTTGATACTTTAAATAAGCACAGAATTCTGCATGGGTGAAGCCATTTTCTGTAAAGCTGCTAACAGATTGCTGAAGCAGTAGTAAGCTCTACATTTTGCCAAACCACAAGCTCAAGGCTAGTTGCATGTCCCACCCTCCACATTGACCCTCCCTCCTCCACGCCCTGAGGTGCAAAGCCTAAACCCACACGGGTACCTTGGCCACACATAGGCTGTACATGGGCATCTCAGGCTCATCGCTGCCCGCCTGCATTTGCACCACAGCATGCCCTGGCACAGATCTCTGACCCTGGATGAGAAGGGGTCTTACGTCTATCCCTCCATTGTTTTACACCTGCCGTTCATTCTGCCTGATTTTTAAAAAATCTCCCCAGCTGCTTTTGCTTTTCTCTGCTTTCATCACTTCTGGAACACTTTATTCCCCTTTGCCTTTTGGGCTGTTCTGTGCTACCGTGATGCTTCCCTTTGCCATAGCAACTGGCATGTTGCCTGATGGTTCTCTCTTTAATCACCTGCCATCTCTGTCAGAGTCCTCACTAGACCAGGACACCCCTTTCCCTCTCTGGTGTCGACAAGGAGTGCCAGCCACAGGGTAGGGGCTAAAGGGAGGTGATGGTGGTGGTGGTTTTTTTTTTTTTTTAATGTAGTAAAAATTACTTTTTTTGTTGTTAAGAATGATAGTTGCTTTCTTAATTTCTGAATGTATTAATTCACCAGTATTGTAATATCTAATTTTGCTACTTATAGTTAAAATCATTTCAATTTTTGTTTTGTATTGTTGTTTGTTTGAATCTTATCTGATATGTTTCTCCTTCTTGCATTGGTCATTGGTAGATCCTAGCTATATTAGCAATTCACTTTCAGCTACTGCAAGAGACATTGTGGCTTTCCAGTATGTTCCAAGGATATTTTTGACTTTTATTCTTCCTCTGCCGTTATTTAATGAATGTTCCTTTTATATTTATCTGTTTTCAAAATTCTGAACACTTTCCTCCTTTGTGAAAAAACATTAAAAAACTCAAGTGATCATGTACAAATTGTATAAGCCTACTGCTACAGAGACAGTGTCATCCTTTTGAATTAATATTTGTCTCACACAATTAAATGCATTATAATTTAACTTGCTCTTTAGATAGTTTTGCTTTTCTAAATTAAATAAATTGAGATATGGTATTTAGATGCTTCTTCAAAGAGAATAACCAAGGTCATCACTTTAAAATATTGTCTAAAATCAGTGACACAGAAGCCCAGTCTCCAGATCTTTTCTCTTACCCCTTGACCACATTTCTCCACTTCAAGAGATCTGTGGTAATCATTAAATTGATTATCATTGATAATACTGATGTTCCAAAAATAGATTATATCCTGGCTCTTTTAAATGTTAACTAAATATCAGTAAATGCAAAGTCACTGTAATTGATTACCCCCAGAAACTTAGAAGTCAGTTGTAGAGTAGTATTCATACTTTCATGGATATAAATGTCAGTGAGCAGCATATGTAATTTGATCTTACAGAATGATCATTTCTGTGGACCTTTTTCTCTTCCAAAATAGCTTTGAAATAACCATCGTGTACTTGTTATCATATTTGCACAGTGTCCTCAGAATGTCCTCGTAGAACCAGGAGGATGGCTTTAGCTCTTGTCGCACTCTTTCTGTTGTTGAACTATGACAGTTCTTCATCAGTTCATCTATTCTGGATCCTCGACCGTTATCAGATGTGTGATTTGCAAGTATTTTCTCCCACATTGTGAATTGTCTTTTCACTTTCTTCCTAATGTTGTTTGGCAGAAGTTTTTAATTTTGATGGAGTCCATTTTATCTGCATTTTTTTGGCTATTTTGCTTTTGTTAGTATATCTAAGAAACTAATAGAGATGACAAAGACTGACTGCTCTTGAACCTTGCTAGTGAAGTTTTCATTTGAGTTATACTTTGCACTTCAGGAATTTCTTTGGACTCTTTTCTGTATTAATATTCTCTATTTTGGTAAGGCATTGTTCTCATACCCTTCTTTAGTTTTTCCATGCACTCTATCTTTTAGTTCCTTGAATACACTTGAGATAACTGATCTATGTCTAGTGAGTATACTGTCTTGGTTTCTGCAGGGACAGTTTATTCTACTTTTTTCTTTGTTTTTGGACTATACTTTTGCATTTCTGTGTACATTGCGTATTTTCGTTTGTTTAAAACTGGACGTTTAATAAATAATGTTTCCATGTGGGAATCAAATTCTCCACATTTTGGGCTGGGACTTTAGTTACTTTTCCAAGCTTATATTGTGAGGTGGCTATTTATCCTCCATTGCCATGGAAGTATCTTCTCTGTTACCATAGTCTCAGCTGATGACTGAATGGAGATCTTATCAAATGCTTAAAAACTAAGTCCCTCATCTTTGCCAACAGCCTGTGAGTACATGTTGGAGTATGTCTTCAACGCTCAGCCAGTCAGTTTACAACTAACTCTGGCTTAGCCTTGACTTTCCTTCTTATGCTGAACCTCAAGGTCAGCCAGAAGAGAGCACTCAGGACCTCCTCAGGTCTGTCCTGGACAGCTATATGACACAGTACCTAATTCCAGAAATACTTCAGAGCATTGCAGCGCCCACATGGATCTCGCAGCCCTCTGCTCTTCCTTGCAGCCTGTTGTTTGCACCAGTCTTCCTCCACACCCCAAGCAGCTGAGAGCATAAACAGTTGCCCCTAGTTATTTTTTCAGAGCTCCTCAGGGAGAAGGCTTTGTGCACTGAATGAGCTCCAAGTGGGTTCCGATAAAGGCAGTCCTCTGGGAATGAGATTTGGAAAGCGCTGCTCCCTGCCTGCCCCTTCCGGTGGCCTCGGGCCTGCTGCTTTCCTGCCTGATTGATCGGGGCTTCTACAGGGCTGGGGTGGGGGACGGGCATAGAACAGGTTAAAACATCAGAGCTCATCGTTCTTTCCAAGATGCAGCCAATTTTTTAAAAATAAATGCTCCCTAGATCTCTAAGCCTGTGGTTAATTTCCAGAGTTCTAAAAATGTTCATTCTGACAGTTTTTGCCAGTTTCTCATTGCTTTTTCAGAGGGGATTTTTGGAGGTTCTTACTCTATCATTTTCACTGATGTCAGTTTTATATTTTTCTTTACATTATAATTAGATATAGAGTTCAGTGATAGCTGAATTAATAAAGATTCACTGAAAGTGGAATGCTTTTTTTCTTTCCAGAAACTTCTCTGAACTTTTTGTCCTTCTGTTGTATTTTAGGACTATGATGATGGATATGGCACTGCTTATGATGAACAGAGTTATGATTCCTATGATAACAGCTATAGCGCCCCAACCCAAAGGTAAGCACCACTCTTTCTGAACAGACCCCACAGCAGACGCTTGTGCTGCCCACGTTTCATACCCTCAGGGAACAGGGTGACGACTGGTCAGTGAGGGTGATCTGACTTGGCCTTTGTTTTGTTTTAGTCGGAGGAACTCTGTCTGTCCTACCAGCTGGCATGTATCGCACTCACATTTACTGTCATGCTAAAGCAATGCGTTTTAGAAAATAAAATTTGAAACTTATATTTTCTCTAAAAATTTAGCTTAAGCATTCAGTATATTCTAAGGAATAACAGTGTGTGCCAGGCCTGTGGCTCTCGAGTCCAGAGGCTCCAAATTATCCTAGAAACGTGTGACTTTGCTGCTTCGTCAGTGCAGGGGATGGGAGTGACTGAAGTTTTGTTCAGTGTTCATAAATCATTTCCACTTCTTAGCAACAGTGCTCTTGTTTTCTAACAACTTCAGCTTCCTGTTTATGAAAAATGAGTTAGTTCTGATTCGTTCTCTGAAGAAGTGTTCACTTAGAAATGAATGTTATCAGAGGAGAAACACAGCTTTATAGTCGTGGCATAGTGGACCTTGATGTTCATTCGTGTATTAAATCTGTGTGTTCTGTTCAGAATCTTTTCCTAAATCCCAAGAAGCCTCTTGCTTTATGCTTAAAATTCTAAGTGGAAGACAACGATAGACATACACAAGCCAAAATGCTGGCTGTATGAATCATAAATTTCAATAAATATGGACTAGGTGGGTTTTTTGATGAAGCATAAATTCACTCTTGAACTCATGTGAGGCAAGGCAAGCTTTAAGCAGATCGGCACACGGGTCCTGTGGGCAGGGATATACTTTCTTCTCATTTTGTTCATGCCAGGTTTTTCTCCAGTATAGTGTGTCACAGTTAAGTAGCCTTTAAACTTTGACTTCCAGCTGGTCTTCTTTCCAGGAAGCCTTGTGCATCGTGTTTGTGTCCTTGAAGGTCTGGGCACACCTGGAGTGACTTGCACACAGTAAACAGCAGACAAGACTTTATGTGTTTCCCCTCAGTGTTCCGGGCAATTTTATGAAGTATGAGGGGCTGCTCCCATTATATAGATGAAGAAAAGAAGTGCAGAGCATAGGTTTAAGTAATTAGTCAAAAATCATACATGGAGTACAATCCTTTACTCACACATCTTGTTCAGTCTGAGTGGCAGCACAGGGGTCAACACGTCTATCATACAGATGATGAAACCAAGGTTCAGAGAAGTAAATAGCTAATGCAGAGTGTAAAGCAGACTTGGAGAGCTTGAAGTCTGCCCATATTAAACTGTGATAACATAGTAATATGTCTGACCACAGCATTTGTTCCTGGTCATTTATTCAGCCAGTATGTATTGAATGTCCACTACATGCTTTAAATGTAGGCACTGTGCTCAGTGTTGGGTTACAAAGATTATTGAGACAGAGGCCCTCTCCTTGGAAAGTTCACAGGCTAGAATGAGATACAGATATTTAAAAGCAATGTAATATGGTAGCCACATGAGAGTTTGAGAGAAAATAATGCTAAGAAGACAGGGCTGGACTCTGACTGGGAACACCGGGGGCATTTCACTAAGAAAGTGAAGGGCTAGTAGGGGTCATGAAGGTGCGAACCCTGAAGGGCATTGCCCAAAGCCAAGCATAGCACGGAGCGTGTCGTCTGGGCTCAGTGGTGTGACTCACGGGAGAGAGGAGGCGGGAGGGGGTGACTGCATCCTCCCGGGCTCGGAGCACAGGCTCCAGACCGTCGGCAGCACTAGGGAACCACCGACGAGGTGCAGGCTAGGGAGCAGTGTGTTCCCACTTGGGTTTGGAGAATTGACCAGAAGGCCCTGTAGGGGCTGGGTTGGCCTGGAGGCAGAGACCAGTTAGGTGGCACCTAATAAATTATAAGCCTTTCAACATCAGGGAAGACTCACTTAAAAGGAGCACCTTACCGAGAGTCTAGCCACCTTCTTGGTCATGATCTTCTCAGTGCTACGACTCATCTGACCTGAAGGACTGCAGAGAACTGTGTGAGAATTGCACGTGCTGTCAACTGCAGAGATCACTGTTGGGCAGGTACTCTGAATATCCATTTAATCCTCATAACCTATGAAACAGGCATCAGACCTTTTAAAGAAAGAAGACTGGTTTATAAAAATTAGGTAAACTTGCCTAAGATCAGGCATCTTACAAGCTAAGGGGCCTGACTTTGTACCTCGGTCTGTCCATCTGCCTCTTCAGCAGTTACTGTAAATCGTGATGAAGCAGCTACATTATGGAATAGGATGAAGTGTTTCTAGGAGCTGTGTTAGTTTGCTAGAGTTACCATAACAAAATGCTACTGACTATTTTAAACAATAGATACTTTTTCTTGGGGTCATAGAGGCTGGAGGTCCAAGATCAGGGTGTTGGCAGGTCTGGTTTCTTCTGAGGCCCCCTCCAGGTCCAAGATCAGGGTGTTGGCAGGTCTGGTTTCTTCTGAGGCCCCCTCCTTGACGTGCAGCTGGTGCTGTCACGCTGGTCCTCAAACAGTCTCTCCTCTGTGGGCACATGTCCCTGCTGCCTCCTTGTACCCAGGTCTCCTCTCTTACAGTGACACCAGTCAGACTGACCGAGGGCCCATGGAAGGCCTTATTCGACTTCATCACCTCTTTAACGGTCCTCTGTGTAAAACACACATTATAAGTACTGGGGTAGGACTTCGATTTATGCTTCTGGGTGGACAGGTCAGTTCATAATATGCGCATATTATAACATTGGATTAAGTACAACACTGCATGTCTCGGAATTAGAAATCTAGTCTAAGCCAGTTAGAATAAATTTTGAAATCATCCCTCAAATCGAGTAGTGGGTACTGACCAGTAAATCTCCATCATTCTCATTGTCAGTACTGAAGGTTGGCCATGTGCTTGGTGTATTGGACCGTGGGCTTCACAGACTCTCTCTGCTCAGTGTGCCCTGAAATATTGCAGAATGCAAGTCTACGCATGTCATTCCTTGCATGCAGGTTCAGCGAGGTCAACTCACGTGTCTTAGCTCACAGGACTGAGCAGTGGTGGAGCCACATTGGCCCCACGCATTCTCTTTTGTGCTCTGCTCCATCATCTTTCAACTTGCCTTTTGTCACGGTTTTGATTTCAGTTGCCTAAACTGATTCTTGTTCATATTTCCCATGTGTGTGCATGCTCAGTCAGTCGTCTCTGACTCCTTCGTGACCCCATGGACTGTAGCCCATCAGGCTCCTCTGTCCATGGGATTATCCCAGCAAGAATATTGGAGTGGGGTGCCATTTCCTCCTCTGGGGGATCTTCCTGACCCAGGGATCGAAGATCGAACCCAGGCCTACTATGTCTCCCACATTGGCAGGAGGATTTTTCACTTTCATCAAACCTGAGAATTTCATTTATCTTGATGCTAATGTTGCAGGCTAAAACTAGATGTCTACACTTCATGTGCTGTAATCATTTTGTCATACTTTTGTTGTAGGAAAAAAGTTTCTCTCAGGAGGTTTGCAAGTTAGTTATTTTCTCTTCAGTTTTCAAATACCTTGTATGAAAATTAGAGTACAAATGAGAGTCCCTACAGAGTTCTAGAAAATTCAGCATAGTTCAGCTGTGTTTCCCATCAGTGTTTGTAATGACCTCGTACTGCAGTGTAAAACAAGCGTTGTTTACCTGACTTCACACACTTAATGAGCAACAGGCTGTCACCTATTTCTGGGAAGAGAAATATTAACTGTTCTTTAAAATATTGGAATTATTCTAATATGCATCAGCACAAAAATAGTTACTGATTCATTCCTATGGGCACACGGCTCTGGAGTAGCTGTGAGGAGTAAAGGAGCAGATGATAAATGGCCCCAGCACTCAACCTGCACCTGCCCTGGCGTGACCGGAGCCTTCTCAACTAAGTGGGCTTAGTTTTCATTTGATGTCTTATTTATAATTCTAACAACAGTCATATTTTATAGCATGATGACTGTAGTTAATAATATAGTATTGAGTTTGGGAAATTTGTAAGAGTAAATTTCAGGTGCTCTCATCACACATACCAAAAGGTAACTATGTGAGGAGATCTGTTAGTTATCTTGACTGTATTCAAATTTCAGAATACTTTAGTCTGTGTTTCTGAATATTTGTAAATTCTCTAAGAAATATTTGGTCTCTCTAATGATCAGTTGTAAAGAAAGTAGAACACAGAGAGTTTCCAAAAAGTGCTAATAACCCCCTGAGCGTAAGTGGATGATTGCGTAGTAACAGTTTTATTTTCTAGCGGGTTTAATGTTGACGTACTAATTTCCCATAGCAGTTTGTGGTTTGATGGTACTTTCAAGTACTTATTTCATTTCATCCTCCACAATCTCGGTGATTTTCCTGAAAACACTTAGAAATACTGAAAACGGAAATTAGAAATAAGAGCTGCTAGTTTGGGAGAATCTATAAAGTCTTGCACTCAGCTGTCTATGTCCTTTATATGTGTTACCTCCAGTTTTCAATAAACCCTACCTGCTGAGTTTTTCCATGTATAGAAGCTGAAGATGTGATGTTTAGCAACTTTCCCAAGAATACACTGCTGAAGAATACTTAAGCTTAGGTTTTTGTCTGTCTCTGAATACCATTACCCAGCTAAGAAAAAATTTTAGAATACAAAATTATTGACTTGTTTTTATGACAAAACAACATCTAAGCGCTTTTATCCAAATAGGCAGAGTAATGGAAGCTGTCAAGAAGCTCCACATACTCTAGCTGTGTTTTCAGACGCCAGTTGCAAGGAGAGCAATGAGCCAGAAGTTAATGCTGCCGACTGCCTTGCTCTCTAGTTTGCCATTGCTTCTCTTGGGAGCTTTAGCATTATTTGTGCAGTAATGTCTTCTCAGGAGCTGACTTGAGAGGTGTGAATATAATTTGCGATTTTCACCTTGGAAATGATGACCTATTGTTCAACTTAGGATATAGCATTTCGACATCAGTAAAATCACTCTGTATTAGAAGATAGCACTGTGTTGTTTCAGGGTTGGCTGTTTTGGACTTTTAAAAACAGTAATGGTTTGTCCTGGATTAACCACGCCTTGCAGAATTTTTGTGAAATATGCTTTTACCTAGCCAGTGTTTTGACTGCTTGCTGCATGAGTGCTGAAAGAAATCTCTTTAGCACAAACTAAGCAGTATAGCGATTGATGACCAACTTCTCACACAGTAGTGTGTGGACAATGACCAAGTAATGGACACACCTACCCACTCTATACAGTAAAGCTATAAATATATTCTCAGTCAAGGACCCTACGGTAAGCAAAAAAGGAGGGAAGGTTATAGTAAAAATGAAGCTACAACCTAAAAGGGAAAAGAAACAGTCTAAGGGCCAGAGTCTTAACATGTACTAGTATTGCTGTTAATTATGTACATTGACCTGTAAGCAGTATTGGCTGTCTCAGAGTGATTTGTGCACCCACATGTCTCCCCTCTGATCTTCATTTTTAACTCTAAAAGTTAGATATTCTCACCCCCTTTTCTTGAGAAAATTGAGACACGAGAGGTTTAGTAGGTGGTCGCCCGAGTCACTTGCTTAGTGATAGTGCTGATCTCAGTCCCGTTTGCTTCTATCATAGTGTTTCTCAAAGAAGTGCACTCATCGCTGGTGTTTCACAGCATGGTTTCAGGTGGCACCTGGGCAGACACTTTCAGTTTTAAGGATTAGATTTTAGTTATTGGGGAATTATAATTGCCATATCAACCACATGATTTTATGAATAGTATTGCTATAAGTTATAGTAAATTTACTTAAATTAAAATAAAACCTATAATGCAGAGAATAATATTAAGTCACTCACAGGATGAGTGATGGATGTAGATGGCAGATGTTCTGAAAGTGGTCCATGAAGGGCTGATGTTGGGCAGACACTGCCCATAGCACTTTTTTTTCAAGATTCATTAACACATTTTTAAGGAATGAGATGTCTATTGAGTACTTTTGAAGTATTAGCTAGTACATTAAATGCTCTCGTGTCTATCATTTTATTTAATTCCCAAGAACATCTGTAAGATTGTTAGTTTTATAAAGGAAACTAATGTTCTGAGAACTTGAGCTTGACCAAAGTCACAAAACTATAAGTAGCAGTCAAGCCTCATATCCAGTTCTCGTTAAGATCAAGCCCACATTGTTTTGCTTAACCTGAAAGCAACTAAGGGGAAAAAAAAGTCCCTTTGTATGTAGAAAATGCCACAACTGTGAAGTGGCCACGTGGAGCCTTCACGCACGAGCTCCACGGCAGGATGGAAGCAGCAGCAGGGCACAGGCGTGCTAATGGCAGTAAATCAAGTGCCACCGTCGGTGCAGTCTTTCATGTTCTTGAGAACACGTGAGATTTATCACCGAGGGCTGTGGGATAATGGTGGTGTGCGAAAACAGAGTCCACCGGGGAGATGTACTACCTCATTTGGATTTAGCACTGCCATCTGCTTAATAGCATCGAGAAGACGACAGCAGTGCTTATGATCAACCACTCAGAGCAGTGACAGATGCTGCCGGGCGGGAACGTGCCGGGGAGAAGTTTCCTCACCACAATGTAGATTCTGAACAGCGGGTTTGTTGGTTATCACGCCACCAGCTTTACATCTTCACTACTGGATTTTAAGGTCTGTAGATAAAGATCTACTTGGTGAATCTCCCATATTTTCTTTCCCCATGTTTCATATCTTCTTAAAATGGGTTTTATTAGTTTTATAATAATTTTCCTAACAAATTCTGCCCTCTTTTTAATGAAAGAAGACGATAGCCCTTCTGTATTTCTTGACTCTTAAAATGAATCACATGGTTTTTTTAAACAGACTGGAGGGCTCTGAAACCACTCAGACCTTGATTTGAATCCACTCTGTCACTTCCCCAGGATTTTGTAGGGTTTTGGCCAAGTTACTTCTTCAAGTCTTCATTTTTCACTTGTAAAATGATGGCAAGAATATTTGACTTGTGAGATGGTGATTAAATGAGACAGCAAAAGCAGTATACAGGGCAGAAGTTTAGTGAGCTTGCAAAGATGACATGTACGGGGAGCCACACACTGTTCTCAGCACCTTCAGCCTTATAAGTAGGTTGTTACTGTCACCTCATTTCCTAGATGAGGAAATTGAGGCCCAGAGATTGTAGAGCTTCCCTGAGGTTGTTGCAGAGTAAGTGCTGGGCCGGCGCTGAGCCCTCTGCTGTACTGTCTGTGGGTAACTTGTCCTCATCAGTTTAGTTGTCCCATCTAGAAGCTTGTGTAGCCTTTTCCGAAGGAGAACTGCAGTCAATAAAATCTCAACAAAAGAACCAACCTGCATAAAATCATCCATGCCATTTTGATTCCCCATTTGTGAAACAAAAACTTACGGACAGCCTCATTTAATTTAGCTTTTCTAGAGTCCTAAGATGTTTGGAAGCATAGACTTGAGTTCACAGCTTTAAGTTTCTTGTGAAGAATGATTTACAGTGGAGAACGTCAGTGCATGAATCTTTCAGAATCTAGTAGAAGCTCATTCACTGGGCTTACAGCTTTGGAAGCGGAGGTGACTCACACACCGTGCAGGTTATGTTTTCCCTTTTATTGGGCATCATGAAGGGTTGAGCTCTGGAATTATGAGTGTCTGTCAGGATCCTTGAAAGTGTTTGTAACCTTTGACCCAGTGTTTACACAATAAGTGCCTAAACTTGGTATATAGCGAGTGTTCAACAGTGTAAGGTCTTCCCTGGTGGCTCAGGTGGTAAAGAGTGTGTCTGCAATGCAGGAGACTCAGGTTTAATCCCTGGGTGAGAAAGATTCCCCTGGGTAGGGAGTGGCAACACACTCCAGTATTCTTGCCTGGATAATTCCATGGATAGAGCCTGGTGGTCACAAGAGTCGGATACGACTAACACTTAACACACAACAGTGTGATTATATTTAACTATTTAAAAGAATAAGCAGTTTCTGGCAAAGTTCAGGGAAAGAAATACATTTTAGATATGGGGGACAACCTATGCATGTCAACTTGGCTGAAGTAATGTAGATAAAATAGCACCTCGGTTGAGGCAGAATCGAGATTTGGTTAGTGGGAGTGAAGGGGAGGCATCGGTGTCACAGCTCTGCAGCTCTGTGAGGGTGAAGCTGGGGTCAGGTCACGCCCCATGCCTCGCTTGCTCATCTATATGATGGACGTGATGGTTGTTGCCGTGTTAAGGGAGTTGATACGCGGAAAGCACCTGGCGCTTTGTGAGTGCTATCATTAGTTATTATTAAAATTCTATCGTTTTTTTTTTTCATCTAAAAGCCATAGGGCTAAGCGTCTTAGACTTAGGATTTTTGAATTTTAGAAAATGGTATTTTGCATGCTACATGTTCTACAACTCATTGCGGGGGCGGGGGGGGGCATCTATTTGTGGTTCTCCAGGACAGTGATTGCCCATTGGATTTTCTGAAGTTTCTGACCAAGGAAAATGTGATTACCAAGGAGGATGGAAAGCATGTATGGCAAATTGAAGAACACGGGGATTTGAAGAGGGGTGTATTCAGCCTTGGCAGTTTGTAATCCTACCAAGTATGGTTAGTGCCAGCAATTAATTTTTAAATAGTATAGATCGAAGGATTAATATAGGACTCTCCCGTCTATTAGCCATTGCATTAACAGGACCTCTCTTGATCTGACCCTGATTTTTCTCTAACCTCATGTCAAGTCACCCACTCACCCAATCTAATCTTATATTGAATTGTTCAGTCATGATTTGTTTATAATTTGCTCAGTCACAGATGAAATAAATCTCAAAGCATACATTATGTGAATAAACTTAATTTTGTCAAATTCTTCATGGCTCCTTCAGTAATTTTCTTCACTTACAGTTTTTAAAGACATTGTGGTTATTTGGCATGTTTCTATAAAAATTGCTTGCAGTGTTTTTAGACTTTTCTGCAGTAGTGCAAACAGGATAATTTCCTTTTCTTTGCATTTTAGTCCTTGCCAGAAGGCTTGCAGCAGAGCAGAGGTTCCTTGACTCAGTCGTTACTTCATCCAGCAGGCTTTCTTGATAAACCCTCTGCCTCTGACATTCCCTTTTGCACTCACAGAGTTGCCAGCCAGCCTTGTGTGTTTCTGGGATACGGCATGCTTGCCTCTGGTCACCACTCTTTCCTGCTGGACTTGAGAATCTCTCTCCTGTTTATACAGAGAGCCCCTTGGTAGCAGAAACCCTTTTCGGTTTGTCTTTTAATCCCCAATGCCTAGGATAGTACCAACCAGGAAAAGGACCTGTATGGGTTCTTCATTTCAGTTGGCAACATTTGAAAACTCTGCATATGTTCTAAAAGTTCCTTTATTGGAAACACGGTAAGAAGTCTGATACCTCTGAATGTCTAATGTGGAACTGCAGGTAGCCCTCCCTTAACTTGGGCTGAATGGAAGAGTCCTTTATACAGCCTTTAAAAAAAAAGGAGATTCCCAAGCCAATCTCTTGTTTATTATTTTTAATCTGAGTTTGAGATAGCACAGCTAGCTATCTGAAACTTTTTAAAATACTCTGCAGCTAATTTTTATGAGCATCCAAGGTTGAAAACTGCTTTTCTTGTCTAGTAACCATATGTGAATAAGATATATCCAGTGCTTTTCAGACTGCTTTTCAGAGTGCCTTGCAGATACTTGCTAAGTAAATATTTATTTCCTGAAGAAATAAATTACTGGCATGTCTTGCATTCATTCATTCAGCAGACAACTATTGAGTACCTACTCTGTGCCAGCAACTGTCCCAGGTACGTGATAAGCACCAGTAAACAAAAAGGGTAAAGACTGTGCCCAGTGGAGTTTAAGCTCTAGTGGCGGTCATGTCTAGCGAGTGGCCTTCATGTTTAGCTTCTTTGAGAAGATGACCTGAAGGCGGTAAATGTTTGCCTAAGGATGTATCTGTGGGAACACAATGATCTGTGAAAAAAATCCTCAGATAAGAGAGAGTGTGTCTTATGTATTCTGAAATCCTTAAAGTTATAGTTTTCTTCCATTCATATTTATAATTTTAAGTTTTCCTAATAGAAAACTTGAGATTTCCCTTTGGAATAAGATATCTTTGAAGTTTGGAACAAAATCTTTTGCTTTTCAAGAATGTGTTATAAGAACTTTTTCCTATTTAAAATTAATCCCAGTATGATTAAAGGAGCTTGCAAACTTAAAATTATCAAGTTACAGGAGAAGACTGTGGTCTGTACACCCTTATATCTTGACCTGTAATGACTTTGGTAGAAAATCAGTACAGCAGCCAACAGCCTGACAGAAGTAGAGAAATGCCCTTTATAAATGTAAATCTGTAAATCTTACGTATCTCACTCTCTGTTCTTTTTCCTAAACATCCAGCATTCAATTATGAATAAACATTATACAATAAGAAAATATAACCCGGAGTCAAGAGACAAATAGTCAAGAGAAACAGAGAGCCCAGATATTACAGTTGTCAGACATTGTCTTAAAATTGATATGTTCACTATGCTAAAGGATGTTGTGTGAAAGGTGGACAGCATGTATGAACAGATAGGAATGTAGCCAATGAAAACTCTTAAAAGAGCCAAATGGAAATACTAGAATTGAAAAATTACAGTGTCAGGGTGAATAATTATTTCAGTGGGCTTATTAACAGATTGTACACCATAGAGGAAATAGTAAGAGAACTTGACAAATTATAAAAAAGTATTCAAACATGAAAAGAGAAAAAAAACATGATGAGTAGAAGGAACAAATGGATATGAAATCTGCAAGATGATGTAAAACAGTCTAACATTATCAGAATTGCAGAATGAGATGAGAGAAAGTGTGAGGTAGAAGTACTTGAAGAAATAATGACAGACATTTCTAAAATGAACAAGAAATACCATCACACAGATCAACAAAGTGCAAAGAACCCTCAGCAGGATAAATATGAATATAAACACATCAAGGTATAATGTATACAAGTTGCTATAAAACAAAGAGAAAAGATTTAATTATAATCTTGATGTTATAGAAAAAGACATAGTTATCAAAAATAGAAAAAGACATACATATAATCAAAATATATGGTCTTTTATATTAGGTATTCTGAAGTTAGCATTGTTTTTGAGGTTCATCCACATTTAGCTTCTTTCAGTATTTCCATTTTATTACTGAGTGGTTTTCCATTTATGAGTCTACCACGTTTTGTTTATGCATTAATAGGTGATAGATAGTGGGTTTGTTTTCACTTCTTGGCATTATCAGTAATGCTACATTGAACATTTATGTGCAGATCTTTGTGTGGACTTGTATTTTAGCTTCCTTTTGACATTTAGGAGTAGAATTGCTGGGCCAAGTATTAATTACATGTTTAACTTTTTAAGAAACTGCCAAAGTGTTTTTCAAGGTACTTGTACAGTAATTCCTACCAGTGCTATATAAGGAGTCTTAAGGATAATTTTAACCAAAATGTTGAAGAGCTCTGTACTGACAACTATTAATAAAATATTGCTTACCGAAAGTAATGAAGACCCCAATAGCACTTACCGTCCTTAAAGTTATGAAATTGCAGAGAACTGTGCAAATAGACAGAAACTATTCATTGTTATTGGTATTTTGGCTGGATTTGTTGTCACTAAAGGTACATTCTTCACTCTAGCAAATAAGCAGAAATAGCTTGTATAACATCAATAAAACTCTAGGAAAAATATTGCTCATTCAGAAGGAACCTCTGCCTCAATAGTACTCATAACAGCTGTCCTTGAATAAGAGCTAAGTTTAGGTATGTAACAGACTATCTTTTTTGTACCTCACAGCAATTCTTATGAAAGATTTACTTTAGAAACTATTTTATAGATAAAGTTGAGCTACCGTCGCCCCAGCTTACACCTTGGTGGCTCAGTGGTAAAGAAGCTGCCTGTAATGGTAGGAGATGTGGGTTCGATCCCTGGGTCAGAAGATCCCCTTGAGGAAGAAATGACAACCCACTCTATTATTCTTGCTTGGGAAATCCCCATGGGCAGAGAAGCCTGGCGGTCTATAGCCCAGGGGATCGCAAAGAGCTGAACACGACTGAGCACAAACACACAAGTTTACTCACAGAGTAAACGCTGGAGCCTGGATTCTGACAACATGTGTGACTGCACAGCTCCATTCTTAGCTGTTAACTCTGTACTGGCTTCCTAAATGATAATCATAAGACACAAAACCTGCTGATAAGTGACAGTGAGTGTGTAAGGCAAGTTTGGCCTGGCGTACACACACACGTCAGCATAAGTGCATGCCTCTGTGAAACTCAAGGAGGGCCCTGAGGCCTCCACGCATGCTTGCCTCGAGTGTGTGGGAGGAGGAGAGAGGCACAGTGAGCTGAAGAGACGCTCATGAACAAAACTCTTGTTTTTACTCTTTTGTTTTTCTTGGAGTATAGTCAAAATTCATCGTTTTTAAAAAATGACGTAGAACCATCTGCAATCTTTTAGGACACTTTGGATAGGAGTAGCGTAGACTGCCGCAGATGGAGAAGAGCGCTGGCAGCGCTGCCGAGAGCAGTGTGGTCGGATGTCCGTGCAGCAGAGGCAGGGAGAGGCACACGGCGCCCCTCACGTCAGGATGCTTGCACCGTATCGTGGGACTGCGATACACTCTGAGGGAACCCCGCATTCCACCAAATCAGGTTTATTCTCTCACGTAAGAATGGATGTTAGCAGCTTCTGACCACTGGGGCCACTCTGTGGAGTCCCTGAGCAGCCAGGCCGCTCCCTTTGTTTTCCCCATGCTCCGCGCCCTTGCCCTGTGCCCTTGGGCTCAGCTTGTTCTCATGCAGCGCTCACAGTCCAGCGGCCAGCCTAGGGTTCAGGCAGGGAGAGAGAAAAAGAGGAAGGCCCTGCCACCTGGGCGGGGCCGCCTGCTCTTAGGAAGTTCCCCGGAAGCTTCACTTCCTAAAGCTCATGCCCGTCTCACTGGTATCCTCCCTGTAGAAGTGGCCGAGAAATGGAGGCTGATGGCTGGGCACATTACCACTAGCACTTCCTCTTCAGTCTCACCAGGCTTCTTCTGCTAAGGAGGACAAGGGGAGTGTATACCAAATAGGCAGCAGCTGCCCGCTGGCCCTTCCCTTTTAACAGGAGTGTTAGCTTTTTTTTTTTTACTTGTTTTTCTTTTTCTGAAATATTATGTACATATACCGAAGGGCGTAAGTTCACACCTGTCTGAAGCGTCTAGTTGAGTGTCTGTTTTTTGGTGTACACACCATGTAAGCAGGAGATGGATTCCAGCACCCAGGTGAGAAGTTCTCCAGCTTCTTCTTTGAACTGTGGGTGTCTTAGGTCATCATCTCTTTCTGGCTTCCTGAATTGCGTTGCGTTTTGAAAAAGTGCCCAAACATACTTCCACTGTGCTGCGAGTGTGGTGACTGGTCGTCAGATGAGATTGTGGAGAGAGGCACCTGGGAGCCAGGGCAACCAGACTTGCATCCTGACCCCCGCCCCACCGTGGCCACGCGACTCTAAAGGAGGCACCGCGCGTCTGACTCTCCGCTGTCCTGTCACCAGGGCCAACTGTCTGCTGTTGTGCTGCTTCAGATCTCCCTCCTTTCTGTCTGACTCTTCAGTTTAGACCTTCCTCCTTCCAGGAGGCACTCCTAGGTATCCCAAAACTGGTCCAGGCGCCACACCCTGAGTTCCTTCAGAATTCTGGGCTTCCCAGAATCACAGTCCTCCACCAGCCTGTTTACAGCTGTCTGCCTTGCACGCTGGACCAGATGTGTTTTGTCACAAAGCCCAGAACCTATTCACTGTTGCATCCTGGTGCCCAGCACATGGTAAGGGTTCCAGAAATATCTGTGGAACAGATGCTGGGAACAGGTGACATCTGAACTTCAGAAATTCCTACGAAGAGCACCTTTCTCAACAGAGAGTGTAACAAGTCTCTTTCTTACATGGTGGGAAAATGTTTTAACCTACATTTATAAAATAGAGATAATGCTAGATTGTGAATTTGTTTTAAATATGAGAGTAAATTTGTGCAGAACGCATGGCTCCTAGTCAGTGTTTGATAATATATGATAGATGCTGTTTGATAGTATCTATCCAGAGAAGACAATGGCAATCCACTCCAGTACTCTTGCCTCGAGAATCCCACGGACGGAGGAGCCTGGTGGGCTGCAGTCCATGGGGAAGCTAAGAGTCGGACACGACTGAGCGACTTCCCTTTCACTTTTCACTTTCATTCATTGAAGAAGACAATGGCAACCCACTCCAGTGTTCTTGCCTGGAGAATCCCAGGGACGGGGGAGCCTGGTGGGCTGCCGTCTGTGGGTTGCACAGAGTCGGACACGACTGAAGCGACTTGGCGGCAGCAGCAGTCTCTACACTACATACACTCGTGTTGGGTCTTGTCTGCACGTCTCTGCCCGGTACCCTGCCCCCGGCCCTAGCAGTTGACATGTGTGCGCACGTGCGCGTGTGCGCACTCACTCAGCAGTGTCTGACTTCGCCACCCCTTGGACTGTAGCTCTACCAGGCTCCTCTGTCCATGGATTCTCCAGGCAAGAGTACTTGAGTAGGTTGCCATTTCCTCCTCCAGCGGATCTTCCCAGCCCAGGGATCAAAACCATGTCTCTTGCATCTCCTGTGTTGGTAGGTGGGTTCTTTACTTCTGTGCCACCTGGGAAGCCATAGTAGTTGATGTAGGTCCTTTAAGTTAGGTTTGCCAGTAACCCCGAGGCATGTGCTTCCTTCCTGCTCAGTGTGATCCACCTTCCTGAGTGGTCTGTCACAGGAGGAGGTGCTTTCGAGCTCTAGGGGAAGCAGAGCCATAGAGGAAGGATTTTGAGAGTCTCTTGAGAGATGAAGGTTAACATGGAACTTTCTGTCAGGCCTGTTCTGGGTTCTGTCAGGCTGTTACTGTGACAAGTTTGTCAGACTGTATTTCTGGAAGTCTTTGAAAGTGGAGAGGGAATCATTCTCTCAGATGATTAAGACAATTTAGCCTGAAGCCCAGTGGATGGACCACGTGACTTCTCAAGGCCGACTTTTTGCCTTTGATCGGTCAAGTACAAGTAAGCTCCTGCACTTCACAGTTAGGTCAGATTGAGCAGTTTTTCACAGTAGAGGTGGAGGATCCAGTGTAAGTGGCAAACCTTGTGTCTCTGATTCTCTGACAGACCTACATTAACATTTAAACTCTTTGTGTGACAAAGTAATTGCTACATCTGAAATGAGGCTTGGCAGACTTCGTTACCACAGCACGGTTAAGGCTAGTCGCTGCTCTTCTTTCGGTTTAGAGGAAGTGTCCAGCCAGTGAGAGCCCCTCTGTGTGAGCTCACTGCGCCGTGGCCCCGCTGCTGCTCTGTCAGAGGACACCACTGTGGCCGTCGCCCTGAGTGCACACACCGTTCATTCATTCCTGCCAGTGATTCTGTTGAGCACCTCCTGTGTTTCAGACACTTGTAGAAACTGCCCCTCAAAAAGATTATGCTTCCCGGTGAAGATCACACTACTTCCTAATGGAAAAGCAGGTTCAGAATGAAGTGCCCCTTTACTCCACAGTCCGAGCTCTCTGTCTGCTTGCGCATGTGCCCAGAGGGATTGCGTGGTGTCTCTGGGTTTTGAGTACCTTTCACACGACAAGGACCGCAAACTTATGTCTCCAGTTCAGACCACTCCCCTATCTTCTTGATTTCTCTTCCCAACTGCTCTGGGAGGTCTGAGAGGCCTATGCAACCTAGCCTGTCCCAGGCCAGACTCCTGACAGCCCCCCACCCAGAGCTCTTTCAGCCTACATCCTCCCTATCTCAGGTGATGGCAAACTTCATTATGGGGACATTTCTCCCTGGAGCCATCTTACTCAGGATAAAAACGAGAAACCAAGCCTGTCCGTGGCCTGCATGACCCCCCTGTGCCTCCCCGAGTCCCTCTGCTCCTGCTGTACTGCCCTGCTGTTTCATTGGACCAGAGTGTGCCTTCATGGGACCCAGGCTACAACGCCTCAGAGGGCGTCCACTCTGTGACCGGCGGTGTCACATCTGTCTCAGCAGACCTGAGAACTGACCCCTGAATCCAGCAGGTTAAAGTTCAATGGTTCCCTTGACAAAGGATGAAAATGTAACAATAGGAGTGGGCCGATTGCAACGTATTGCAAGGGAGGGTCAGCATGTTACTAGAGGATGGGAGTGAAACTGGAGAGGGGAAGCTGGTCAGAGGATGGAATACATGAAACTGACACAAGGCGGGGTGGAGGGGGTTATTGATATAACAGGAACTAAGATGTGACCTGGGAGCTGATGGCAAAAGAAGACTAGAGGCAAGATCAGTGGAGAAGAGTGGTCCAGGGAGTCAGCAGACCAACGTGTCTGAAGGATTATCTGCCTGCGTACAGAAAACACCAAGACTTAGGACAGTGATGCCATTGAGAGATTGAAAGCTGGGTGTCTGTGCAGAGAAGTGGAGCGTAATGGGCTACAGGTGGCAGTGGCAGGGGCGGTTGGTGAAGAGAATACTCACCTTCCTGTTGCCCCAGTGGCGTATGGGCCATTGGGGGTAAAGGAGAGGAGAGGGCTACTGAGGGGGAGGTGTCATTAGAGGAGAATCAGGTTTTCATTGAGGAAGAAGGTAAGGGAATGTCCAAAGAGGAGGTGGAGGGTATGTGATGAGCCACGACTTCTGGAGGGCACAGATAGAGTTGGGATGGAGATGGGGACAGATGGGGGTGGGCAGAGCTTTATAAGTACTGGGGATACAGAGTAACTGGTGACCTAGAGTTCCCTGAGCTGCACATGACCAGTCAAGGGCCTGAGGAGATGAGTCCCAGCGACTTTTCCATTGAGATTCATGTAGAGGCTTGACGAGATAGACACCAGACAGATTCACGTCGGGAGTTCCTTCTTCGCCCCATTCGTGGAGACTGGGTGATCTGGGAGCTGACTTTGGTCCTCGTTTTGAATGCCTGTCCGTGGCCTGTGGGCACGTGGGCTTGGTCCCAGGATGACAGTTTGCTCCGTGGCCCCTGTGTTTCCTCCCAGTGCTGGGCCTATTTCTTGACTCTGGTCGATGGATCGAGAACCTCTGGGAAAGCCAGGAATTATGCTGAGCCTTTTGACTTCCTTCTACCCCTGATGCAGGAGTAGAACCTGGAGGACAGTGCAGGCCTGGGAGACACAGCCTTGGTGCCAGGAAAGGAGCTTACTCTGGACCACCTGAGGGAGGGACTTATATTGACCCCTTCTGATGGAGAAAAGGCATCGTCAGCCTACTGTATTTCCTTGCTTATTGTTAATACTGTAACTTGTATTCATAAATGAAGAAATTTTTAGAGTCACCCCCTTTTGCCTTATGTTGGGTTTTTAGTTTATCCTTGGGAAATAGGACACGTCTTGGGTTAATAGACATTGGAGGTGCACGAAATGAAATGCCGCAAAAGCAATTCAGATGGAACTGACAGGTACGAGAATGGGCTCAGCTGCTCCCAGCTTCTTGGCTTGATGACAGTCTTGAAATAAATAATCAGAAACTGAGTGAAATGATAAAAAATGTCAGTTTAAAGTTTCCAGTTGTCAAAACTAAGATTGTCTTATCACCAAACCATTGCCTGACCAAATTATGTTTCCTTTTATCCTCCCGTTCCTTGGGAAACATTCTTCACCCTGATTTTTTTTATGCTAATCTATGTGAGAGCACTTCCAGGTAGATTTCCAGTCCACCCCGATGCTCATTACTGCTCACTTCATTTAATCAAGGGGACTTTGTTTAGTCAGAAAGCAAGTTGTTTTTCTCCTGTTTATCGGTCTCCGTACCCGTCACTGACAGTTCCAAGTTAAACAACGGACCTGTCTCAGTAAAGGGAATTCTTTTCAGTTTTATGAAGAGGTCATTCTCATTGTTTTCTGTGCAGCAGAGATGCGATTTTAAAGAACATTACAACTTTGTCTAAGGAGCCATTATGATGTAACTTCTGACCTGTGGAAAGAAGACTGAGGTTCACTTAATTTAGCGCTGAGTTCCTAAGAAGCAGTAGCCAATTTATTTTCAACAAAATGAGAGATTATGTTGACTGCTGTGTCCAGATGGTATACGTGAGGCATTGAGAACGTTAGGGCTTCCCAGGGTCTGGGGGCATCTAGTGTGGTGGGATTTGGCAGGCAGAGGGGCACTCGGGACTCAGCAGATGGGTGGACAACTGCCCCAAGACTGTCCGTGCTGGGAGGCCCAGGTTTAGACTCAGATGTTTGACAGTGACATTTTATCAAAGGTTTCCCTTCTGAATGTCTATCTACAAGATGAGGAAAGTATTCTTCTTTAATAGCAGTTCTCCTATTTAAAACTGTTAAACTTTAAGAGGTTGGGAGGCCATATTTTTTGTTGATGCTTGTTTTTGCTGGATTTTTTCCTTCTTGAATATGAATGTCTCTCTGTTCCTCACTCAGTCCCTCTTCTCTTCTTGCCATAAATGTATATAATACCAGGATGGAAAACTAGGACTACAGAAAGGGAGAGGAGACATTGGAGACCAGAGAGAACTGAGGCGGTCACAGCTCGCCATGACCCACTGGTGTCGGGGTTCCTGCAGACCCTGACCCTAGACTGCATGCGGTCCCTTAGGACACGTGCCCGTGGACAAAGAGCTCGATGTGGAGTCAAGGCGCACTTAGTTTTGCACCCGTTCTTCCATTTGGAAGCAGTATGACCTTGGACAGGCAGCGTAACCTTTTTGAGTTGCAGCTTCTACAAGTGGCATTTGGGCTAACGACTGGGTAGGAGGTGCTTGGGAGCAAAAGATGAGAGGAACCATTCTGGCAGAGGAGGGCAGAGGCGTGAGACACACCCCTAGCGCCCATCCCCATCCCCTCTCACAGGGCTCGCCGTCCTGTGCTGTCGTCCGAGGAGTTGATGGTTAGTCTCCGGTGAAGTTCACCTGGGCTTGAGAAACGAAACGTAGGAGGAGAACCAGGTGTGGATGTGACTGAATGTGTCCCCTGTCTGCTGTCTGCGTGATGTTAGGCTGGCGCCCCAGCTATTCTGCTCTACAGCATCCTTACCTGTAAAATGGGCATGACAGCTCTGCCACCTCCGGGGGAGGCGGCGACTGCTTGGGGGTCTCAGGGCTGGCACAGGGCACACCCCCAGTGTGGGCTTTATTATCCATTTCGTGCTTCCTTGGGTGCTAAGCAGCTCAGCTGGATCATTTTCCATTCTGATTAGAATTTCTTTGCTTGATTGCATCAAGCTGGAATAATGAGTATGTTTATTCCAGGACAATCCAAGATAACAAATTCAGGGTGATTGTTTCCCTACAAAATTAAGAGGACTGGGAAAGGGGAAGCCAGGGAGAGTGGGTGGAAGCCCTTCCTCAGACACCCAGAGTAGTGTGAAAAACGGATTGTGTTGGGCCATAGTCCCATCATCCAGATTTCCCCAGATTCGTTCCTGTAAAAGTTCCGCCTAGTTTACACATGTTGTGTGTGTGAGTGGCCTGCATTGTCTACAAAATGGCCGTGGTGACAGACCCCTCCCTCCCAGAGTCTCAGGGATGTCACGCGTTAGGACAGCTGTGTGTATGCCTCTGTCCCCACAGGCTTGGCCAGGGGGCGTGGCTGGACCCAGGGGCCTTTCCCACCCACCACACACGGCCTCTGCTGAGCGGCCGCTCCTGATGGTAGCTGGGTGGTGCTGGGGAGGCAGAACATGTCACCCCATAACCATGTTGCTTTATTGTAAAGCCCAGTGCCTCGGGCTCATACAGCATCGAGGTGTCTGGTCTGTAGGGCTGGGCCTTCTGTGAGCTTGGTGTCGGTAGGAAAGAAGCCGTGGCTGCCCTTCCTTCTGCACAGACATCGCCCCCCTCCCTGATCCCTTGCACGAGCCCAGCCTGGGTCCTCTGTATACGCATGCCCCCTCAGACCACAATTCCTCCCAGAAGAGACTGCGTACTCCTCAGGCGCTGTCAGTGCTCTCCACACAGACAGGCCTATCCGTGGTGGTTCAGTATCAGACACGTTTGTTGTGAATTCAAGTCAGGGACCACAGGAGGGGCCGATGAGAATCCTAATAAGATCGCTCTTCTCCGTGGGAGCTCTATTCAACTTTTAGCCCTGCTTTTAGTGTTATCTTTAAGTTTTAGAATACTTCATCAAGTGTGATTTAAACTCACAGCCAAGTCAGTTAGTCCTAACTGTGGTTTTGTCTTTCTCTGCTTGTGTGTGTTGTTTCATGCAGCGGTGCTGATTACTATGATTATGGACATGGACTCAGTGAAGAAACTTATGATTCCTATGGTGAGTAAATGGCTGGAGTGGAACCATAAATAGAAAGGTCATAGAAACACCTTAAAGCACTTAACTCTGGGGAGATTCATACAGACAGAATTTTAGTCCACAGCTGCCTCTCAGTTCATCTCTGCTTATCCAGCTATTTTCAGAAGTTCTCTAAGGTTTAAACTTAATATTTAAAGGGGACTAAAAACTTGCAGAAAATTGTAAGCATTCAGATTCTGAACTTAGATTTTCTGTTTGGGTTGATTGCAATGTGCTGATTTTCTCACTCACTTGACTAGTTTGCCAAACTGCAGACACTTGATAGAATGAGTCTCTCTGAAGTGTCTTTGCTTCTTGACAGTAAAGAAAAATGAAGCAGTTGAGACTACAGCTCTCAATTGCTGTAGCGGTGATTCTGCCACCCCCATCTTTATATTTTAATTTATTCCCAATCTCAGTTCCACTAAAAAAAATTACAGTGGGATTCATTCATTAAAAGGTTACAGAAGCACTGGGCCAGGGAGGAGATGGATGGCTGTCTCAGGCTTACAGGGAGACGGTGAAACCCCACTGAGTCCAGTGGGAGCTGCCCGAGGTGCTGGGGAATCCACATCCAGAGTCTCAATATGCAGAAGGACGACAGGCTTAATTAAAAGAATTGGCTGCAACAACTTACTAAGAACCTCCCTTGCTGCCGGGCACAGAGATCAGAGAGAGAACACGAAGTTTCAATCAGTTGCAAAGCTCTGATGAATGCCTCATGCCCAGTGCAAGTGAATCAGGATTCTCGTTAATGGATGTTATGACATTTCTCTGAACATAACTGAAAAACCATTTTCCAGTGTTCCTTTTGAAGTCCATTTTGTTATATCACCTGCCCCAAGCCTGGATGACTGCACCTTGGATTTTTTTGTTGCTGTTATTCGTGACAAACACTTAAGAGACATACCTTGGTTTGTTGAATGCTGTCTACTTAAACTGATGTAAGCTAGCTTGAGGGAATGACGTTGATTGCATGTTTGTATCAAAGAAGAGGTCATTTTAAGCATTTTTTCTCACAGCTTTTTAAAATTGGTCTCCGTGGACACATGGCTTTTAAATCGCTGTTTGCTGCGGCATAGATGTTAACTGTTTGTTGTCAAAGACCTTCAAGTGACTCACTGACAGCCCTGAGCTGGGGTGAACCAGGGTCCTCTGTTGGAAATCCATCATTCCGTGTGGATTTAGTATGAGAATGAGTGCAACTTGACGTTATGTCGTGAGATTATTTCCTATCCAGGAAGTGTTTTGGAAACATAAATCTCTACCCAGTACAGCTTTCCTTCCTTCTGTATATGAAGGACCCATGAAGAACAAAGCCACGTTTCCCAAACTGCCCATTGCCGTTTTGCACTCTAGTTTTTTTCTCCTTTTGCCTTCACAGATTTTTATCTGTGTTTTCTTTGTCTTTGAAGAAGAAATCCCAAGTGACCCTTTTCCCATGCATAGATGTCTTCACGTTTAGCAAGAGGCAGCTCAGTTTGCTGCTGGAGTGTGTGAGCTTTTATTAAATGAGAGACCAAAAGGGAGTTCTTGCAAACTTGGCTGTTATTTAAGATACAAGGATCATGTCTTCCCAGGCTGGTAGGTTTCGCTAGTGAGATGAACATCTTCCATTGTGTCTGTAATTGTTTTAAAGTGAATTCTCTCAGATTTTTTTAGTACCTTGGGGATTTATATCTTCAGTATGACATCTACCATTGGTTCAGGGCTAAGTCAGATTCTGAAAAACAAAGCCATGGGCTCTCTGGCATTGATCTAACTGTGATTCATCTGACTGACTTTAGGGCAAGAGGAGTGGACTAACTCGAGACACAAGGCCCCCTCGGCGAGGACAGCGAAAGGCGTCTACAGAGACCAGCCGTACGGCAGATACTGATTGTACTGTCTGCTGTTGTGATGTAGCCAGTCTCCACCAGTCCTGTATACTGTTCAAAGTAATTTTTTTCTATGAACAATCCCTTTTTAAATAAATCAAAATGCTTAAAATCTGAATGGATGGAATTTAAAACTACTTTGTTGAAACATCAACCTGGGCAGAAAAAAAAACAAGACATGTAAAATTTTGTTATTTCCAGTCTGTATATGAAAAATAGGTCATCAAAAGGAAAAAAAATAACTTTGATTAACTAGTGTTAAACAAAAAAGATAGGTTTACTAAATATGTTAATCCATCCTTTTAACATAAGGCTCACCTTTCATTTTAAAGGTTTCCATAGAAATTTAGTTATTTTATCTTTCGGCCATATGCTATTTTTTTTTCTCTTGCCAACATGCGTAAAAAGGGAAGCCAATTACAAGTGCAAATAATGTGGTATTCTTTTGTAACTCAAGTCTTGAAATGTTCTGTAGTGTTAAGCAAAGTCTCCTCTTGCTTGATACTAAATAAACTTTTGAAAGAAATTTTGTGTGTGTGAGCTAACAATTTCATGTCTCTCTTATTTAAAAAGGCCTTCATAAATAGTCGTAAACAGGGAAAAGATTCATTTAACAATGCTTGTCAAAAAAGGGTCACACTAAATATTGTACAATTTATTTAAAACATGGTATAAAACTAAATGTACCATTATATACTCACCGTAGATTTAAATGCTGTTTAAAGAGTCCAAGTGGTGTCCAGCTGCTTGAATGGCACGTTAAAATTACGCAAAATCTAATCTTGTTTAAAAACTGGTTTTAAAATAACTACTGATTTTCTGAAAAAGATGTGATCAGTTTTCATCTTGTTGAGCGTTTTTTCACTAGTGCAACTTTGGATTTTTTATGAGAATTTTGGTACCTTAATGAACACCTCGCTCCATGCTGGAAGCAATAAGCACAAAGCTTTTAAAGACTTTCTGACTTGACTAATTGAGGTCGCACTCGACAAGGCTGAGGATGTGTAACCCTTAAACGGTCTTCATTTTCAAAGGTAAATAAATCAAATAAGATTTTAATCTCACTTAATTTATATTAATATAACTAATAAAACCAGGGAGGTTACAACTTAGCAAGTTTCATTATCCATTTTAGAAAGGTTTTAAGATCACCTAAATTCTCATTTTAAAAAGTTTAATTTGTTTTAGTAATCTAAAAAGCCTTAGTTTAGTCAGTTTAATTGGGGCCAATTATTCCCTGTTAAACAAATGTAAAACCTCATAACTAGTTGTTTGTAATACATTATTTGGTTAGTAATTGAGGGCACTTCTTAAAACTGACAAATATTTAATAAAGTTTTTCTTTAATCATTTGGCCTAAGTGTTTTTTTAAACTGTAGATTATGTAAAATGTTTAATTTTTATTTCCTGAGGGACTTCCTTCTCTTTGAGTAAAAAGGTCTTTTCTTTTGTTAGGAATGTCAACCATCTTGGAAAGTGAAAGGAAGGCGGTGTCGGTCCAGCAGACACAGGTGAGTGTCCTTGTTCCGGTTCTTTGATGTACTTGGAGGATGAAGACAGTCTCATACCCTTCCCTGCGCTTCCCACTACCAACTAGTGACACCAGGGACAGTGGCAAATTAACTTGCGGAATGTAGACCAGTCAGACCTAGTCAGGTCTGCATAGGCAGCGAAGCTAGGAGGCTCAGCCACCAAAGTGTGTAAGTAACGCCATTACCCTCCTCAGTAAATATGGAACAGGCTGGTCAGTAGGACGAAAAAATTTTTCAAAGTTTCAAGTGGAAAAAAAGCAGTTTCCTAAACCTAATGATACTGTGATCCCAATTGTTTTTTTTTTTTTTTTTCATTGACCCAAACAATTATTTATTGAGTGTCCACTATCGGCCAGAAACAATGTCAGGTATTCTGATAACAAGATCAACTTGATTCTTCCTGTCAAAAAGCCCAGAGATAAGGAGGATAAACTCACAAGGTACTGGAAAACTACAACACAGTGAAATTCTGGATGTGGGCCAATTGTTTTTTTTAAAGGCTGTATATATTCTCTCTGTATATATTCGTAATATGACGTGGATGTGCTGGACATCTTGGACAGTAATTACCTTAGGATTGTGAAAGGATGATTTTTGCATGTGTGTCTTTTTCTACTTTGAGTTTCACAAAACAAAGTTTTGCTTTCAAGAAGATAAATGTTGCAAAGTATTTTATAAAATTGTTTCATAAAATTCAAACACCAGGGATCATGAAAGAAAGATATCATTAATCTGAGACCATTAATCTGGTCTCACTTTTCAGTTATTCTTGTTTTTCCCTAAACCATCAGGAATGCCGCATGGGCCCTGACATCCCAGAGAATCTGCCTTTTAATAGTGTGTGAGCCCTGCCCGTCGAGGGGTGATGTAGGCTGGCTTCAGCTGTCAGCACAGTGAGGACATTCCTCATCTCCTGCTGTTCTGAGCATTAAGCAAGGTAGTGTCCAGAGTGTTTGAAGGCTGGCAGGTGATACCATAATATAGAGATTCATTGAAGTTGAATACACATGTTTCATATATTTGGGAAATAAGAGTGCTTTTTTCCCTCCTTAATCACCAAAATTAGCCAATTACTCTTAGGAAGAAAATAGTTTTCAGTCTCATAAATCAAAATAAGTGTTTGGGATTCTCTTTTGTTTTGTTTGGTGCCTCTTTTCTTGTATAGAAAGGGAATTTTTTCAATTTATGATGTTATATTGAAATGTTTTCACTATTTTCTTCAGTAAGTTTTTATTGTTGTTGTTTTTAGGAATTGGCATATTGAATAGTAAGTGTAGGCTTCTTTAATCAGAAATTATAGACAGATTCCTGGAAGGTAAATCAGTAGATAGTCTTCAGAGCTTGTTCCCAGAAATTGTTCAATTTTATTTTCATTTTCTTAAAGAAACCATAGCTCCATTGGACTGTAAAAAGGGGTTGTGATGCAGAAAGGTCAGGAGCCACCAGGATGCTCTTGGATGGTTCTGCTTGGCTTTCGAGGGCTTCTCTTACTCAGCAAATACTCTACTGAGCCTCATTGCTCCCTGTCTCAACAGCAGAGACACGTAGACAGCAGCGTGGTCCTGTCCTGTCCTTCGGTGCACACCGCATCCTTCCCAAGTCATCCCCATAGCCTCCCCGCTCGGGGTTCATTTACTGAGTTCTCCCCCAGACACACGTGAGGCACCAGGAACCCTGAGGTCTGTAGGACATGGACCTTACATTCAAGTATAGTTCAGCACGGATGGAGGTGGTGGCCTGACCCACCAGCACTTCCTGTCTCTGGGCCTTTGCCCTTGGAAGCCGTGCTTGCCCATCCTTCCACGATGCCTTCACCAGTTTGACCACAGTCTGCCATGCTCTCTGAAAGAGCATGCTTTTACACTTCCTCATTTTAGTACTGATACCATGTGCCTTAGATTGGTTACAAGTTGCCAACCAACTTGTAACCTGTGCTTAGTCACTTTCATTGAATCCTCACAACAGTAAGAAGGTGACTGTCATCTCTATTTGACCAAGGAGGGTGCTTACGCTTCAGGCGATAGATCCTTGTGCACGCTCCCAGCCCGAGGCCGCCGTCAGTTACGCAGCATCCACCGTAATCCAGGGTCTCTGCTGCCAGCTGTGCTGTTAACGCTGTCCACTATCGGGGTTGGCTTTTATGTTACCTTGTATTCCTAGAAGTAGCCCCACAACATTGAGTGTTGGCAGACCCTGTGACTGATCACCCTCCCCCTGCCCTGGATTCCTTCCTGGAGAGATTCTTTGGCTGTATTTAGGTTCTGGATCTCCCTTTGTTCGAGATATTCCAGGCTGAGTCAGTGTTGGTGTTGATGCAGACACAGTGGCTGAGCATCTGCTGTGCTGCAGACAGTGGAGACGCAGCGATGATGGACACAGCCGTCTGCTGGGGAGACAGGCAGAAGGATGCCAGCGGGGCTGAAACATGGGACACCAGGTGGGGTGGTGGGAGTGGAGGGCGCCAGCAGGGGTTTAAGGGCCCAGTAGAAGATGACAACATAGGGAAGGTCTTCTTGGAAGCAGTCTCAGCCAGCTCTGTCATCCACCAGCTGTGTGACTTGACCGTTCTGAACTTCAGTCTAACCTGCAGCTTCCCCATCTGTAAAATGACATGGCAGTGATGCCTGCCTCAGTTTGTTGTGAAGACTGGAAGCCTACCTGACACAAACCTAGGTATCTGCCCTTGTTTACTGCTTTATGCAAATATTTGTGTTATAAAAAAAACAGTTATCTAGGAAACTTCAGTCATGCTGGATCATGAGAGAAACCAGTAGATGGGGGACACATAGCGTGAACGTGACAGCCCATGTGGAAATGTGATCTCCTCTTCACCCTGGAGCTCGCCCTGCTGCATGCCCCAGGCAGAGGTGGTGCCTTTCTCAGTCTCTAGTCCAACAAGAACTCTGTACAGACCCCTTGGCACTGGTTATTGATCTGATAGCCAGGTACTGAGAGCCTTAAAACATAGGGGCCTAATGTTTTCATCCTCTTGTTCCATCTCTTAGCACAGTGTTTGACAGTTTAAGCACTTAGCAAATCAATGAATATGAAAGAGGGATACTGTCAGTGTGATCAGTGTGACTCCTGACAGGCAGTATTAGGAACGGTTGGGTGTCAATAGCAAAGACCCAAAACAGGAAGAAAAAAATCACTCACATAAATTGTGTTGCAGTTCAGACAGTCTAACTCGAAATTAGACAGTGACTCTGATGGTTTGGAGAAAAAATTACAAGGTAGTCAAAAATCTAATTAAGTTAAGCCACTCTGTAGGTTATATGTGATAAGTATAAATAGTAGTTTGTTGTTATGTATGCAAATCATATCTATTTACGTTACGTCAGTTCAGTCATGTCTGACTCCGTGCAACTCCCTGGACTGTAGCCCTCCAGGCTTCTCTGTCCATGGGATTCTGCAGGCAAGATTACTTGACTGGGTTGTCATGCCCTCCTCCAGGGCATCTTTCAGATCCAGGGATCGAACGCACATCACTTACATCTAACCTGAGTTGGCAGGTGGATTCTTTACTGCTAGCACCACCTGAGAAGCCCATCTACTGTTTATAGTGATGTAATAATCGTATTGATCAATATTGACATTGTAGGAATAGAAGGGGAAAAAAATCCATCATTATATTTAAAATAACAAAATCTTATGCTTGATTCTGTTTCCATCTTTGAGAAAGGTTGTAGGAAACTTTAAAATCTGACTTGCATCCTCCCCTCATCCTGCCCAACTGGCACTGATGGTACTCTTTTTTTTTTAATTAATTAATTATTTTTTAAAAAAATTTTCTTTACACTGTCGTGTTGGTTTTACATACATTGACATGAATCTGCCATGGGTATACACATGTTCCCCTTCCAGAACCCCCATCCCTCCTCCCTCCCGATTCCCTCTCTCTGGGTCATCCTGGTGCACCAGCCCTGAGCTTCAAACCTGGGCTAGCGATTGATTTCACATACGATAATTAGCATGTTTCAATGCTGTTCTCCCATATCATCCCACCCTTGCCCTCTCTCAGAGAATGCAAAAGACTGTTCTATACATCTGCGTTTCTTTTGTTGTCTCGCATACAGGGTTCTGGTTACCATCTTTATAAATTCTATATATATGCGTTAGTATACTGTATTTTTGTTTTTCCTTGTGGCTTACTTCACTCTGGATAATAGGCTCCAGTTCCGTCCACCTGAGTAGAACTGATTCAAATGAATTCTTTTTAGTGGCTGAGTAATATTCCATTGTGAATATGTACCACAGCTTTCTTATCCATTCGTCTGTTGATGGACATCTAGGTTGCTTCCATGTCCTGGCTATTGTGAACAATGCAGCGATGAACACTGGGGTACATGTGGCTCTTTCAATTCTGGTTTCCTTGGTGTATATGCCCAGCAGTGGGATTGCTGGGTCATATGGCAGTTCTATTTTCAGTTTTTAAAGGAATATCCACACTGTTCTCCATAGTGGCTGTACAAGTTTGCATTCCCACCAACAGTGTAAGAGGGTTCCCTTTTCTCCACATCCTCTCCAGCATTTATTGCTTGTAGACTTTTGGATGGCAGCCATTCTGACTGGTGTAAAGTGGTACCTCACTGTGGTTTTGATTTGCATTTCTCTGATGATGAGTGATGTTGAGCATCTTTTCATGTGTTTGTTAGCCATTTTTATGTCTTCTTTGGAGAAATGTCTGTTTAGTTCTTTGGCCCACTTTTTGATTGGGTCATTTATTTTTCTAGCATGGAGCTGCAGGAGTTGCTTGTGTATTTTTGAGATTAATTGTTTGTCCGTTGCTTTGTTTGCTATTATTTTCTCCCATTCTGAAGGCTACCTTTTCACCTTGCTTTTAGTTTCCTTTGTTGTGCAGAAGCTTTTCATTTTAATTAGGTCCCATTTGTTATTTGTGCTTTTATTTCCAGTATTCTGGGAGGTGGGTCATAGAGGATCCTGCTTTGGTTTATGTCGGAGAGTGTTTTGCCTATGTTATCCTCTAGGAGTTTTATAGTTTCTGGTCTTATGCTTAGATCTTTGATCCATTTTGAGTTTATCTTTGTGTATGGTGTTAGAAAGTGTTCTAGTTTCATTCTTTTACAAGTGGCTGTCCAGTTTGCCCAGCACTACTTGTTAAAGAGATTGTCTTTTCTCCATTGTATATTCTTGCCTCCTTTGTCAAAGATAAGGTGTGCATAGATGCGTGGATTTATCTCTGGGCTTTCTATTTTGTTCCATTGATTTATATTTCTGTCTTTGTGCCAGTACCATACTGTCTTGATGACTGTGGCTTTTTAGTATAGCCTAAAGTCAGGTAGGTTGATTCCTCCAGTTCCATTCTTCTTTCTCAGTATTGCTTTGGCTATACGAGGTTTTTTGTATTCCATACAAATTGTGAAATTATTTGTTCTGATTCTCTGAAAAAGACCTCTGGTAGCTTGATAGGAATTGCATTGAATCTATAGATTGCTTTGGGTAGTATACTCATTTTCACTATATTGAGTCTTCCAATCCACGAACACGGTATATTTCTCCATCTATTTGTGTCCTCTTTGATTTCTTTCATCGGTGTTTTATATATATAAGTCTTTTGTTTCTTTAGGTAGAAATACTCCTACGTATTTTATTCTTTTTGTTTCAATGGTAAATGGAATTGTTTCCTTAATTTCTCTTTCTGTTTTCTCATTGTTAGTATATAGGAATGCCAGGGATTTCTGTGTGTTGATTTTGTATCCTGCAACTTTACTATATTCACTGATTAGCTCTAGTAATTTTTTGGTAGAGTCTTTAGGGTTTTCTGTGTAGAGGATCATGTCATCTACAAACAGTGAGTGTTTTACTTCTTCTTTTCCAATCTGGATCCCTTTTATTTCTTTCTCTGCTCTGATTGCTGTGGCCAAGACTTCCAAAACTATGTTGAAACGTAGTGGTGAGAGTGGGCACCCTTGTCTTGTTCCTGACTTCAGGGGAAATGTTTTCAGTTTTTCACCATTGAGGATAATGTTTGCTGTGGGTTTGTCATATATAGCTTTTATTATGTTGAGGTATGTTCCTTCTATTCCTGCTTTTTGGAGGGTTTTTATCATAAATGGATGTTGAATTTTGTCAAAGGCTTTCTCTGCATCTATTGAGATAATCATTTAGAGAAGAGCTAACACCTATTCTACTCAAACTCTTCCAGAAAATTGCAGAGGAAGGTAAACTTCCAAACTCATTCTATGAGGCCACCATCACCCTAATTCCAAAACCTGACAAAGATGCCACAAAAAAAGAAAACTACAGGCCAGTATCACTGATGAACATAGATGCAAAAATCTTTAACAAAATTCTAGCAAATAGAATCCAACAACACATTAAAAAGATCGTACATCATGATCAAGTAGGCTTTGTCCCAGGGATGCAAGGATTCTTCAGTATTCACAAATCAATCAATGTAATACACCACATTAACAAATTGGATGGTACTCTTACCCCACAAACCTGGCTGTCTTGTGGTGACTGGCGGTGCCTGCTATCACTCTTCTCCTCATCTCAGTGTGAGTCCTTCCGTGAGTCCTCCCAGCCCGGGCACCGTCCTGCCTCCCTCACTCTCATTCTGCTCCAGCCTCGCGGGCACATGCCTTCAGGGTGCTATGAGACCTCTGCCCTTCTGTGCCATTCTCTGCCCCAGATCGCTTGTCCTCACCCTTCTCCCCAGCTCTCGGTATGGCTGGCCCGCACCGGTCTGTCCAGCTTTGGAGTAAGACTTGACACACCTCCTCACTCCGGAAGTCTTCCTTGCCCAGTGTCTCCACACATGCCCTGGGTGCAGAATCCCCCCGGAGGGTCCCGAAGGCTCTTAACCTGCAGCACGGGGTCCTTCCCTCCCGAGCCCCGCCCCCATCCTGGCTGTGAGCCCCCCACTGTGTCTCCATGCAGCTGTCATTTACCTGGTGAGTGGAGTGAGCCAGGGGGCATCGTGTCTCTGAGTGCAGGACTGTGTGTTAGGACACGATCTGCCTCATCGGGTCAAGTTAGAGTCATCCTTCCATTTGAAGAGAATTTACCAGGTTGCTGAATGTTGTCATTCACATATACGCATATGTAAAAGCTCACCTGCCCGCCACAGCAAGATCCATGCCCTCCCTCACCTGCCCATGTCCGCTCCCTAACACAGTTCTGGCACCTAACAGGCTCTCGATCGAGGGGGTGGAGTAAGTGAGCAGATGCCTCGTGAGGGCAGGGCTGATCTCCGCTCTTTTGGATGTGTTTGCCTTTTTCACCACCGGCGCCGCTTGAGGTTCTGTGCACGCGGAGCCACGTCTCAGGTGACTTTGCATCCAGACCCTAGTGTGCTCCCCGCATGACAGTACTCATGGAGGAGCCGGTGACTGCATGAGTCGGTGAGCAGACGGCTCTGTAATTTTACAGTACTGACCCCGAGCGCCCCTCACTGTTAGCTTGTCAGTGGAAATGGGATCATTTACTTCTGTAACCACTGGCTTCTTCCCTAGGAAGGGTGAAGTTGGAAAACAAAAATATGCCATTCATTTAGTAGGTGATACATGTGCTTGGTAGAAAATGTAAAACTTTGGGGAAAGTGAACAGTGAAAAGTGGGTCTTAATTCCCACCCCTGCCCTGGAACACCCAGAAGTGGCTCTTGGGCTTGGTTTTTTGTATGTTTTTCAGAGATAGAAAAACATACGCTTTGCTTCTACACAAATTATTACTGTTTTTACATACAGAACAGTACACTGTTGTTGTTCACTTAAGAGTGTATCTTTGAGTCCATTTCCTATCATTTTAAATTATAAAGGTATGCTCTTCTTTTTATTGGCTGAATAATATTTATATGAATGCATCATAATTTAAACAGCTGTTGACAGACAAGTCGTTTTGCTTCCAGTGTTTTGCACTCATTAGAGATGGTGCTAGACAGTGTAGCCTTTCATCTCTGTTCTTGTGCGTGTTCATACACATCTGTAGAAAAAGTTTCTAAAATAGATTTATTGAGTCATTACGTTTTCCTATAGTTATTACTGTATTGCTCCCCATAGAGGTAATCGTGTATCTTATTATGCTTTTCTGAAGGAAATTTGAACCCTCAGTGTTACTCTGTCCATTACAATATACAGCGGTTAGCACCTACACACAGCAAACTCCTCTCCACACAGTGGGTTCACAGTTGTTCCCACGTGCACGTGGTGGGGCTGGATCCCGTGGGAATGAGCGTGCAAGGCCAGCTCTGGGCTTTCGGCTGTGTCTTACAGCGCTTGCTGAAGATCCGCGGGAAAGACGGTGACGGATCGCGCTTCCTCAGGCTCCTGTCGGTCTCCTCTCACTCCTGGGACCTCCTTTCGTGAGCCAACGGAGTCTGAGGCCAGCCCGCCCCGGGCCCTGTGTTCAGCCCTGGATGCTCTCGAGGAGCCACGGCCTCTCCGCAGAAACCAGCCCCCAGCTGGCCCCTCCGTCCACTCTGCCTTTGCCCAGCAACCTGCTTCCTCCCCTCTTTGCTGGCTGTCCAGAGCCTGCCGGTTCCTCAAGAGCTTCTCTCCCTCATTCTGTGCCCCCAAACCCCTTTTTCCTCTTCACTCTGAGTACTGGCTGACAGCACCCGAGGGGCAAACCCCTGATTCTGATCTGCTAATTGATGTGTGGGTGGTCCTGCACCCCCAGGAAGTCCTGGAGAGTCAGGAGCAAGTCTGTCATGTATAAGGAGGGCACAGTCATTGAGCCATTGAGGAAATGTGCATTGATTAAACAACACCCTAATTAACACTCGGACTTCCCTGGTGGCGCAGTGGTAAAAAATTCATCTGCCAATGCAGGAGACATGGGTTCGATCCCTGGGTCGAGAAGAGCCCCTGGAGGAGGAAATGGCAACCCACTCCAGTATTCTAGCCTGGGAAACCGCATGGACAGAGGAGCCTGGCGAGCTACAGTCCACAGGGTCACAAAGAGGTGGACACGACTGAGCACCCAGGCATATTAGCTGTTTCCCTTTTCAAAGTGAGCAGCCTGGTTCATCCCACTGAACACCCCGGTGCCGCGTGCGGTCCTGGCAGGCGAGGTGAAGGCCAGGGGGTGCAGGGCCTAGGTCACCTACGCTCATCGACGAAGGACGAGGAGGGAAGGCTCACAGAGGAGAAGAGAAACCCAAAGAGGGTTTGAAAGATAAGTTGAAATCTTGAAGCAGAGGAAGGAGGAGGACGTGCCAGAGGTGACAGGCTGCTGCAGGTCTGGGAGGCAGGGAGGCCTCATGGGTCTGGGGCAAGTAAGCAGTTGCTGGAATACGAGGTGTGGCACCCGTGGGCGGGGACAGGTCACAGGGAACAGGGAGACGCTCCCCAGGGTGGCGTCTGTGACCGGAGCTGTGGGGAGTACGCGATGCAGTGGCCGCATCTCTACTGTGGTTGGATTCGGCTCTCTTCCCTTCTGGTTGCCGCTTGGGTTTTGAAACAATTTTGTTGTAGTTAACACATCAAAATGTATTATTTGGTGTTAATAAAATACATCTGAAAGCCGAGTTTCAGGTGACAAGTGTATATCCACAAGAAGTCACCACACATTTTAATATTGAAAGTTCCATGTGGAAAAAAATGGCTTCTGAAAGCAGACCCATAAATGTCATAACGGATGGCATTTTGATGATCATCATACTGTTTAAATCATTCATCTGCCTGCTGAACATGAAGATCTTATGTCGTTAATTTCTATAATTCTATTTTGCATTGTTTTCCGTAAGTATTCTCATTTCTATTAAATTACAGCTCGCCTGCTTCCTCTGCCTAAATCCTGCATTGCTACCAGAGTATAAATATTTGTTTCTTGATGTATACAAATATATTTCATTTTCCTCTCTTTCAGAAACTTTCCTTCCAATTATGGACTGCTTAAGAATAGTCAACTCACCAACGTGCCTAGTCAGTAAATGAATTCACTTGAGAACTTGAAAATCATCTCTTTTTTTTTTGCACAGTTTTGTGTTTCATGAAATGTTTTATAAAGTGGTAAGCTTTCTGATTTGAAAAGTCTGTTAAAAAAAATGGGAAAGAAAATCAATCTCTGTCCCCTAACAGAAAACAAATGATTTGTGTATTACTTAATAAAGGCTGCCCATTTCAATCGCTTCTACTTTAATATAAACCTAGAAAAACAAAGGCTTGTTATTTCAGCCCAGCTCTGAACTCTGCACACTTGAGAACCATATGTGGTTGCAACTCACTGCAGGAAGTCAAGACTCAGCACAAATTCCAGATTTGAAAATGATTTCTCCATCTCAGTTATGGGCCAATAAATACGAATGTGTTATGCCAAAGGCATTCCACCACATGAAAGGTTAATTATAAAAAAGGCTTCTGCAGGAAGCAGGGTGGCACTGCCAGGATGGAAACCCAGGTTTCATGCCTCCATAATGTGTCACAAAACAGAAAGGTCTTCACCCCCAAGGACAGTAGTATTCAGTTCCTTCTCTTTTCATCATTCACTAGTGCTTTGTGATTTTAATCCAGCAACTCCCCTGTCCCCCAACCCCAGGAGGATGTGTTTCATTCCTTCTGCTAGAAGCTCACACCACAGGCTTCCTAGTCTTGGAATTTAGAAAACAATCCTGTGCATTGTTAAACTGTCAACTTTCTTACCTCAAAGACACCTTTCCTCAAGGCATTCACTGTCTACAGGGGTATGGTGTTGGGAGCTTTGTGCTAAAAGCACAGAACAACTTCTGATATTCCTTTTACTCTCCATGAATCCTAAAGACTTGCTCTTCTGCTCCCGAAGTTTGCATTTCTGTGTCTGTCATATACACGTTTCTTCATCTCAGAAGCACAAGGAATAATACCCGCATGCCAGGGCACTGGGTGCCCATCAGAGCAGAGTCTCCGAGCACCCCTCTGTGCGAAATTAATTCTAAACGAGGAGAAACTTTAGGACCTGAGCTGGATTGTCATGTGTTCCACACTTTGACTCCCTTTTAGCCTGCAGCCTCTTCACCTACCGAGTCAGTGACACAGTCATGAAGCTGCAAGTGGAATCCCAGGCACTGGAATTCTGTGACTCGCTTCCGGTCCCCTTCTCCACATCCCACTCTTGCTGCCTTAACCATGGCCTCTTCTCCACTGCCTGGGCACTGAATTCCTGGCACACACATGTTGGCTTACAATCTCCTACTTGCTGGGCATGGCCCTGTGTATGAAAGCATGGGTCAGACCAGGGGCCTCCTGCCTCTCCCCCCCCAGTGGGAGGAGCCAGACCACCAGCAGCCAACTGGAGGACGCCAGGAGGGACAGAGCGGGGCGACGGCACTGTGATGGGAGGGGGTCAGACTTGCCTGGGCCATAGGGGAGCATAAGGACGTCTCTGTCAGGACTTAGGAGTCAGTGGTGAGCTGCCCTGGGCCCTCACAGGGGCCAAGAGCCTGAGGAGGGAGAAAGGGGCTGCAGGCACCCCACGGAGGCAGCGCTGATGGGGGACAGACGAAGGGCAGGGGCCGGGCCTGGAGGGCTGCCGGGAGCTGTTCTTCAGTGGGAGGAGAGGAACATGATCCTTGTCTATTTCAGCAGGATCACTGGCAACCGTGCTGAGAAGAGGCGGTCGTGGGGCCACGTGGGGGACCCGTTAGATAGCCCACAGTGAAGGTCAGAGGGAGGCCTGCATGCAGGTCCTGAGCACTGGTCACGTGTGAGACACACTCAGGAAGCGGGGCCACAGGCGGGATGTGAAGGGGGCGGGGACCCCGGCCTTGTCCGCTCCCTGGAGTAACGGCCCTCCCGGGCCCTGCAGGGCCCTCTTCCCCCCTAGGTGACCGCGTCCCCAGCTCAGCCCCTGGGCCAGACCCCTGGCCCAGGCTCTCTGAATGTCGCTCCTCCTCGGGCTGGGGAGGACATGTGTGAGGGCAAGGTCAGCAGGGAATAACTGGACAGAAGTCCTTGGGCTTGAAACCTGACTTTCCTCCGGCTAAGCTGGCTTTTGTCCATCTCAGCTAGGATACCTCCTTGATGCATCTGTCTTCTTGGCAGCTTCCAAGTGTGGCAGGCTGAGAGCCATTCTAGTATTTGATTTTTAAAGGCTCTGAGCGACTTCCTGTGGTTTTTAAAATAACCACTGATGACTTTTTCAGCGCATACGTAACTGTATTCGACCCTTAGAGCTAGCTTTTTGAAGGGATGCCTTCGTGGAGTTGTCAGCACCACAGCCAGCACGCCAGAGGAGTCCTGCTTTCTGCTTTCAGATACTCCTGGCTTCCGTGGGTCAGAAATCTTCTGCACAGTGACCCAGCCCCGATGCTTTTGTGTTGCCTGATAGAAAACTCTGGCAAAAAGGTGCTTCTGTGCAGAAGCTAAGAATTCCTGGTCTGTGTTCCTGCTCCATGGTGACTTCTAGAGTCCATCCCCACCTACCCCCTTTAGACGCACCTTTAGGCAGCCTGTCCCAGATGGCTGCTTGTCCTTGCTCTGCCCTGCCCCTAGAGGCTCTTCATCCAGGTGGCCCCTCATTTGGGCTCCAAGAGGTGACCCAGCCCAGGGCAGCCATCGGCGGCACAGCAAACCCCCTGTAGCCGATACCTGGGTGCTCCGTTCATCAACTGCGGCATAACCGACCATCCCAGGACTTAGCAGCTTAAGAAAACAGACACACGTCATGTGCATCCTAAGAGTGGGGAGCATGGGGCTCTTTCTGGCTCAGAGTGTCTCACGAGGATGCAAACCATCAGCAGGGGCTGTGGTCCCTCGAGGCTGGGGAACACCCCCACCGACTCACTCATGGGGCTGCAGGTGGGAGGCTCCGGCCCTGTCCATGGGCCCCTCCACCGGCCACCTGAGGGTCCTCACATCAGAGTAGCCAGCCTCCCCCTGAGCCAGCGCCCCAGGAGGGAGAGTCCCCTAGCGAGGCGGCCACAGACGCTGCCCTGCATTCAGAAGCCACATAGTCACTTCCTCCTGCCAGTGGTCCGCCACACCGCCCCACTAGATCGCTAGTCTAGCCTCATGTGCTGTTCCCGCCTAATGATGCAGGACCATCTCCCTAGACAAAGTGCTACGCTGTGCTCAACCCCCTCCCAAGGCCAGACCCCCAGGGAGGCCCTGGCAGCTGTCGTGGGGAAATCAACGTCAACACCCAAAGTGAATTACAACAAAACGGTGCAGACAGACAGGATTGGATCTGCTTCCCTTTGTGGATGGGAAATTCATGATTTCCCAAGGTGTCAAAAGCTGATGCAGAGGCAAGAGCCTAAATCTTCCAAAGAGGGACATGAAGGGCAAGTACACCCGGGCAGCTCAGTCCAGGACCACCTCAGGCCCCCGTGGTGGCCGCTGTGTGCAGCTGTAGGGGAAGCTCCAAGCCTGAGAAGGTCCCAGGAGGCGTAGGCCCAGCGTGGCCCTCTGCACCTGGATTCTCTGGATTGAGGGGGGTTTAAGCTCCATAAGGGAAACCACACACGGTGTTCCTAATGACAACACACAGCTTATCACTCGTGCTAAGACTGCACAGACTTAATCCAGGCGAGCTCCTCCTCTCTGTATTATCATTATTGTTGTTCAGTCACTCAGTTGTAATTCCACAGTGCTCAGTCACGTCTGGCTCTTTGTGACCCCATGGACGGTAGCTCGCCAGGCTCCTGTGTCCATGGGATTTCCCAGGCAGAATACTGGAGTGGGTTGCCATTCCCTCTCCCAGGGATCGAACCCACATCTCCTGCATTGGCAGGCAGATTCTTCACCACTGAGCCACCGGGGAAGCCCCCACCTGAGCTGGAGCCTCCCCATGTCCAGCCGGTCTGACACTCGGGGGCTTCTCTCAACCAGGCACGTTCTCCCTTCCCTGCTTGGCTGTGCTGCCCAAAGCCTCCAGGAGGCAGGTGCTGGGGGTCTCGGGCACTCTTCGCCCTTGCTGATACCCAAGGCTCCTGTCTCCTTTCCTTCTCAAGAGGCACCAGAGACCACCCTCTTCTGTCCTGGAGATCTGCCCTCTTGATCCACTGCCAAAGGGCTCCACCTGGCCCAGGCAGGTGCTCTCAGTACACAGGGGGTGGGGCTAAGGTGAGGGTGGTCTGGGGCCAGGGACAGGGTAACCCCAATCAAAGAGGCACATCACGGTCAGTATCTCAGCCTCCCAGGCGGGCAGACTTCCCAGGATGGGGAGGGCAGATGGGGCCCACACTTCCTGGTGTATCCTTTGATGCTAGTGTACATGGTACACGTGGTGTGATGGACAAACCCCCCAAGATGGACCCGCCACATTTCTCAGCCCCACCACCCACTGGCCCTTGAAGCCTAAGGTCCCTCCAGGGACAAATGGGCCAGAGCATTAGCCTTGCGGGGTTTGTTGAAAGAATCCAAGGGCGAGCAGGTCCCGTGGGAGCAGGCTCAGCTGAAAGCCAGGATAGGGGCGCGGGGAGGCGCTGCCCATGGGAGGCCCAGGGCTGGGACCGCAGGCGCGGGCGGTGCTGGGCAGAGTGGGGCTGGAGGAGCACAGAGGGGAGAGGAGGACCGCTCGGAGCGCCTCCAGCTCCCAGGGATCACAGGACAGCGCCGGCACTTGTCGGCTCTGTAATGACTTTCTATTTTTAGGCAGCAACACGCGCTGCTTGTGACCTGCTTTGTAAATAGATGCTTCACAGAAGAGACGGGCCGTGCTGGGGGGAGGCTGACGGGCATGGTGGGAGGGGCGGGCAGCGGGGCCCAACCTCCCCCTGCCTCCAAGATGAAAACTCGACCTTGGAGGGAGAAGCTTCAAGAAAATCAGTGAGTGGGGAGAGGAATGAGTGGTTCCCCAGACCTCACCCCCTTTTTCTCATGAGGCCCCTTTGAGGGCATTCGCTGAGTAAATTGGTTTGCTCAGTTTTATCAGAATTGTGCTAAATGCAGCCAGAAAGGGAGGAAAGAGGGGTCAGCAGGTCACAGTTAGCCCAGAATGATGAAAAGAGGGTCAGACTAAGATCCAGGAAGGAGGGACTTCGTCTCGTGCCACTTTCTGGGCTGAAGGCTGCCCTGGGCCCCCAGGACAGTGGCGTGTAGCGTCCCCTAGGACCCCCGTGGTGACCCTGAGCACCGACCTGTGTCCCCACTCCTGGGAGATCTGCCTCCCCCTAGACACAGGCCTGAGAGCCCGTCAGGCCAGAGTACATCTGGGATGGGCCGCAAGCCCCAGCCCCCAGCATCCGGCTCTCCCTGAGGACGAGTGACCGGCAGCGCAGGGCTACCTGCGGCTGAGGTGCTCACGGATGGACGAGGCTTCTCTGCACAGGTCCCTCTGTGGGGGTAAGCAGGATGAAGCCCAGGAGGGCAAATCCACATCCGGAGGTGGAGGGACTCTCTGGACCCCAACATGGGCATAAACCAACTTCATGCAGGCAGGCGCGAGAGGGGCAAGAGAAGCCAGACCTTCTGTGTTTGGGCTGGTCTCTCTGAATCCGTCTGATTCTGGGCTTGGCTCAGTGGGTAAAGAATCTGCTCGCAATGCAGGAGACATTGGGGGAATGTGGGTTTAATCTGTAGATCAGGAAGATCCCCTGGAGGAAGAATTGGCAACCCACTCCAGTATTCTTGCCTGGGGAATTCCATGGACAGAGGAACCTGGCGGGCTACATCCGCTGGAATCGCAAAGAGGCACAACTGAACTGCTAAGCTCTGAATCGGTGCTCATGGGGGCACTCTGGGAGGCCTGTGTCTCCCCACGATCCTGTGCTGCTCTGGGTTCTAGGAAAGGTCTGAGGCGCTGACTCAGATGGAAGCAGAGGTGTCATCAGGGACCTGTCTGCATCCAGTGGCACTGCGCACAGCGCAAGGAGTGTTCAGCCTCTAGAGTTGAAGTCTGAGGTTCTTCAGACCATTCTGCTGCCAGCCCAAACCGTGGGACAGGCTTGGAGGGTTCAGGGAAGATGGGGGCCGTCCCCCCAACGATGGACAAGCAGTCCCCGCAGCCCCTGCTCCTGCCTCCCCGTCTCTCTCTGGCTCCCCTTCCTCCCATTTCAGTAACAAGCCACAGCGTCTCTGCAGGCTTGGGCCCCCAGCACAAACTACAGAACAGGCACTGGAGGTGCCCTGACCCCGCCGCCACTGGAAGTCACCGAGGCCTGTGTGGAGAGTCCCTCCCGGGGGATGGCCTGCACCGCCAGCACGGAGGCTTCTCTCCTCAATCTCGAGGGGGCGGGGGATGCAGGGGACGCACCGGGTGGGCGTCACTGTGCTCCTTGCCTCCAGGTATGGACCTGGGAAGCGGGTTTACCGGGGTCCCAGACGGACCTGGGTGAGATGAGCCCCGGGCGCCCCCCGGCGGTGAACTCTCGCTAGCGCACCTCCCTTGGCCTTTCCCCCTCCCTTCTCTTCCCACCTCCCAAGTCAACTATTTGCACCCAAGTCCTTATCTCAGGGTTGGCTTTGGGAGGAATGCAAGTTATGGTAGACAGAATGATGCCCCCAGTATGCCCATGCCTCGATCCCCTGAACATGTGAATACGTTACCATCGATGGCAGAACAAGTTCTCTGGGTGTGATTAAGCTAAACACCTTGAGATGGGGAGATGCTGGATTCTCCAGGTGCACCCACCGTCATCACAGGCATCCTTACAAGAGGGAGACAAGAAGGTCCAAGTCAGAGAGAGGAGACATGAGGGCGGGTCCAGAGGGTGGAGCTGCGTGCTTGGAGGGTGAGGACAGGGCTACGGGCCAAGGAATGTGCAGCCTCTGGAAGCTAGAAAAGGCAAGAGAGAGGAGTGTCCGCTGGCGGGAGCTGCCAAGAACCTTCTTAGATCTTGGTTTTAGCCCAATGAGACCCAAATTGTTCGAATTTCTAATCAAAGAAGTTTCAGACGATAAATTTGTGTTCAAAGTGAAAGTCACTCAGTCGTGTCCGACTTTTTGCGACCCCATGGACCACACAGTCCATGGAATTCTCCAGGCCAGAATATTGGAGTGGGTAGCTGTTCCCTTCTCCAAGGGATCTTCCCAACCCAGGGATCGAACCCAGGTCTCCCGCACTGCAGGCGGATTCTTTACCAGCTGAGACACAAGGGAAGCCCTTGTGGCTATATTAAGTTTAATTAAATTTATATTATAAATTTATGCTATATTAAGCCAATAAGGGAAGCCTGGCGTGCTGCAGTCCATGGAGTCGCAAAGAGTCGGACACAACTGAGTGATCGAACTGAAACTGAAGCCAATAAGTTGGTGGTAATTCGTTAGCGCAGCAATAGGAAACTAATACACTTAGACAGGGCCTTCCCAGGTGGTGCTAGTGATCAAGACCCCTCCTGCCAATGCAGGAATCCTTAGAGACACTGGTTTGATCCCTGGGTTTGGAAGATCCCCTGGACAAGGGAAAGGCTACCCACTCCAGTATCCTTGCCTGGAGAATCTCCATGGACAGAGGAGTCTTGAGAGCTACAATCCATGGGGTTGCAAAGAGCCAGACACAACTGAAGCAAGAGCATGCACGCACAGTGAGACAACTCAGGTGGCCTTAAATGGGATCAAAAAATGCTCAGGTTTTGGAGGGAGGCCCACTGGCCTTGACATTCCTGGCTCCACTAAATGAGAAGGGAGGCCTTCAGTGACTTAGGCCCCCTTCCCTAATTCTGATTTTCTGAGGTTTCTAAGATTCCTTCGGAGAAGACTCAGCAGAAGGTGAGTGGTAGGGAGAAGCTAGAACGATTTATTTTTCACTTCTCTTAAATGCTAACAACACTTTACAATCTGTGAGGAGCAGACACACCATCTTGTTGCCCCTTGGAAGAAATGCCTTTCTCCTTCTCTTTGTTAATTGGATGCATAGAAGTTGGTGAACTTTATTCATTTCTATATATCGACATTTGTGTCTTGTCTCTCTCCCCATGGCAGAATTTGAGGATGGTTTCCTGCAAGGTGGGCGTGCCGTAAAGAAGGATAAAAGGAACAGATGAGGAAATATGGGGCCCAGCACTTTGCCTACATGGGGATGGGACAGGCTCTCTGGATTCCCTCACTTAACGCCAGTTTTTGAGATTTGTAACAGGACCTTTTGTTCCAGGGTCAAAAAAACCCAAAATAAGCTGGCTTTCAGTGTAAGATGAATTGATTTAAGCAAGCAGAAAGTTCTAAAGATAGACCAGGCTTGTCTCTTAGATCTGGTTCTGGACTGGCTGGGACTCAGGTCTTGTGATGCTCACAGTCCTTCCAGGGGAAATGCAGGCCATCCTCACCCAGCAAAAGCTCTGCCATCCACTTCAATTGGACCGACTTGGATCACATGTTGCAGCCCCCAGCCAACTGTAGCTGGAGAACGAAGGATCTGGTTGGCTCAGCCCCAGGTCTGGCTGATTTGGGGGCAACGTTATGGGCTTCTCTGGTGGCTCGGAGGGTAAAGTGACTGCCTGCAATGCAAGAGACCCAGGTTTGGTCCTTGGATCAGGAAGATCACCTGGAGAAGGAAATGGCAACCCACTCTGGTATTCTTGCTTGGAGAATCCCATGGACAGAGGAGCCTGGTGGGCTACAGTCCACGGAGTCACAAAAAGTTGGACACGACTGAGCGACTTCACTTTCCTTTCTTTCTTTGGGGTCTGGATGTCGGGAAAGGGGAGCTGCTGGGGGCATCCATCCACACTGGGGTTGGTGGGGATTGGAGCCAACAGGGAAGGCTCAGATTTCTGAGCAAGGCAGGGTTTGAACTGGTCCAGAGGACCACGGGCAGGGAGAAGGAGAGCATGGCAGGTGGAAGCCGGGGAGAGGTCGCTTCAGCATTTTTCTTCACATCACATCCTTTCCCAGAACTGGACCGTGCCCATCTCAGAGTCTGGAAATGCAGTGCCTTTAGGCTAGGGCGGTCAGATTTAGCAGACAGAAATACAGGATGCCTGCTGCAGTTTCAGATAACAGGTAAGTCTAAGTCCAAGCCTCCTCTTTGCAATATTTGAGCACATTTCACCCTCAAAATATTATTTATCTGAGATGCAGATTTAACTGCCCTATATTTCATCTGGAAACACTAGAGTCTCACCTCTCCATTTGTTCTGAAGCATACTCACACCCTTCAGAGAGAGACGAGGCTAGCTCTCTGTGGATCCAGGCAGAGCCCACACCCAGATCATTCTTGGGAGGAGATTCTCTGGTTTCAGTAGGATGAGGACTCTGCCAGCAGTTTGGTGCCAAACAAGGCCATTTCTCCGGAGGAAGGGAGGTCCGTTTCATGTGGAAACAGTCATCATCCTCCTTGAATTCCCTCCAGAAGGGATTTGCTCCCCAGGATTTCTCTAGCTGGGGGCTTGTGTTTGAGAAAACTGTACAGGCTGGGATCTTCTGTCTTTTCATCCATCTCCAGGCAGGACCAGAGGGAGGCAAAGATCTCGGGGAATAGGCCATCACTGTAAAACCAAAGCTTCCCACTAAACCTGACCTTGGCTCTCTCCTCGCCTCTGTGACTCTACATCTAGTCTTTCTTTCTCAGGTAGTACTTGATCAGCCCTGTCTGGAAGCCAGGCACTGAGCTCGGAACTTTCCTTGCCTCAACCTAGTTAATCCTGAGGATTCCAGGTATTAAGTATGATCCTTTCCATCCTCTTTTCATCATCCTGTGAAGAAGCTGAGGACCCAGAGTTGGCAAATGATGAAGCCCAGTTCTGCACCCAGACCTCGGGGGCCCCCATGGTTCCACCCTCCCTCGTATGTGATGCCCTGAGGGGTGAGAGCGGGGCACAGGCAGGGACCACCCACCCTGCTGGGCGCCCCTCACAGAGGCCTGGCTGCACGTTCAGGGCAGGATGGAGCCTTGTGGCCCACTCTCCCCATGGCCCCGGCTCCAGTCCCGGGTTATGAAGACACACGGGCTTGCTTACGCGACACCTGGACCCCTATCCACCCTTCCCCACACCTTTCAGGAAGCCTCACACCTTTTATGCATGGTCTGGGTGTCATGCAGCATTTTTCTGATTAGAAAGAATAGGCTGGGCTGTAGGATCGATCCAGGAGTCCCGGAGTCTGGCTCTTTTCTGGGCAGGGTCTCTGGAGGCAGGACGAGCAGACCATAATGATGAAGGATGACCCTGGGCACGGAGCTGGGGGCAGCTTCCAGGATGCAGCTGCTCTCGCTGGTTCAGTGACTCCCTGGCTGTGAGCTCCCCACATGGCAGCTGGCACTCGAGGGCCATCCAAAGAGAGGAAGCAGAACTTGGACTCCAAGGGGCTGGGAGGGGGCGAGGGGAAGCAGAAGGCGGGGAAGCAGGGAGCAGGGGCTTCCTGAATACTCCTAGACCAGCCGCAGGCGGGTGATGGTCAGACACACCGGTGGTCCAAAGTGGTCCTGGGTGAGAGAGAAGCTTTGGGTCCTGGGACATGACAGCAGATGTGCCCTGCCAGCAGGTCTGTATACCCTGCTGACCCACCTCTGACCTGTGCCCAGGTGTGCCTACGGCCCTGCCCCCGAGCTTATCTGGCCAACTCCACCTGCCCTCCAGGAGCAGGGAGCCTATCCTGACTCTGAAACTCTCTGTTCCTCTTTCCAGGCAGCAATTCTCACGGCCTGTTCTGTTAACAGCTCCTCATACCAATGAGGAGCAGCTGAAGCACAGACGGAGCATGTGGTTATCCGGCACTAGGTGGTTCGGACAGGCTTCAGGCCAGACAGCCAGCCCTAAGCACTGGCCGTGGCCCTGTCCAGCCGCCCCGGGTTTCAGGAGGGGCCGCCTGCTCACAGAGGCTGTTGTGCACCTGTGTGGAGGGGAGCCCAGTCACTCTATTCTAATGACACGGGCGCTTATGTTTCTGCTTCTTCCATCTCTGGGAGCCCCTCTGGAGACAGAACTGGGTCTCAAGCCTCCTTGTTTCCTGAGCACCAATCAGGGCCTTGGTTGATGTTTGCAGTTGCTGAAGGCAGGTTGCTGGCATCTGACGCCCGGCGGGCAGATTGGGCTGGTTCCTGGGTCCACTTCGCAGAGTTCTCCACTCCCTGTGGGCCCCATGGGGCAGCTCCTGGCCAGCCCCAAGAGAGAACATGGTGTCCTCCCTGGCCCCAGACTCCTGGTTTCAGTGGCTCCCAGGGGCTCACAAGCACCCTCAACAGCTGCGATCTCGTTGGGGCACCGTTAAGTCCTGGGAAGCTCATCATCCCCTGCTCCTGCCTGAGTGTGGGCCTGGCTGACTTTTGGTGGGTACTTGTGCTTTAAGAGTTTGGACCCATAAGGAACTCCTAAGCCACTTGGCTGAGATGAATCCTAGCTCTTGAAGACTCAGACTCACACTGAAGCACTTAAATCAAGCCCAAGCTGATAGTCCCTCCAGAGTGGGAGATGCTGCCTTGTGTACATCCGGCAGACTGGAGGCCCAGTGACGTTGCGACCCTTCCCGGAATGTGGTTGCAGGGTGTCAGCACAGCAAGATACCTGTGTCCATGACCTTCCTCAACTACAAGAGCAACCATGCGTGGCAGGTACCATCATCCTCCGTTAGCAGACGAAAACGGGCTCAGAGAGGTTAAGTGACCTACAGGGGTCCCACAGCCAGGAAAGGACAGAACTGGGATGCCAGCCACTTCAGCCCCTCTTCCAGCCGGCTGTCCTTCTCCACACAAACCCTCACATGGAATTCCCATTTCCACCCTTCAAGAGAGTCTTGGAATGGGGGCGTCCTTTGAGGTCCTGCCTCTGAGAATCATCTGCAGGAGAAGCAGGGCAGTGGGTAAGGGTTGGAAATGTGTTTGAAGCACAGCACCTGGCAGAAGGTGGGCATTCCCCCAAGGCAAACCTTGTTAATGCAGTTGTGTGCATGCCATGTTCATCCTGGGCCCTTGGGGGTGTCCCGTCCCCTCTCTGGGTGCCCGTTTCCTCATCGGAAAAGGACATGGGGCTCTACAATACACACTTCCCTTCTAGCACTGAAGATTGATGGTTCTATCTATCCAGTGGTGCTTGATCTATCTAGCCATAAACGGCCATAGTGGAATTCTGATCGAGTCATTGCAAAGAAAACAACATCACAAAGTCATGGCACCTCCCTTTGAGCAAACCATCTTTCAGGGAAAAAAGTCTTCATTCATTGTTTGCAAATTGAGCCCACAGATGAAACATCCAAAGCCCCCAGACAATGAACACTTTTGAGAACGGAGGTGGACAAACAGTGGTGGACCAGCAGTGGCCTGCACACCAAATCCAGGGGACAACCTGTGGTTGTAAATAAACTGCAGTGGACACACAGCCACACCCCTTTCCTGCTCACTGCAGCTGCTTTAGAGATGCAGGTTGGGGACCAAAGCTATCCTTTCCGTATGTTCATTTAAAAAATGCGGTAATAATAATGATGATCTCACAGGTCAATTTTGCCAATCAGATTTTTTAAATGGTTTGGTAGCTTGACATTAACCTTGGTAGGAGTGTTTATACCATGTAAATTGGCAAATGCTATAAAGGCAGTGCATTTTTAAAAGTTGGATTGCTAGCACACCGTAGGGTCCAGTGTATACGAAGTCTCAAGCAACACCTGTGCAATGAATGGATGGATGAACGAGTGGATGGATGGATGAGTGACTGAGTGAGTGAATGGATGGATGAGTGAATGGATGAAGAACGTTGTGACAACAGAGCTATGAAGAGGCAAGTCAGCAGAGGGACCAGTACTGCCTGCTAGCTCTAATAATAATGAGAATCGATGTCATTTATTCAACCTTTCAAGTAGTACTTTACGTGAGCACTATACATGATTTAGCAAGTCTCTTAAGTAGTTCATATCTTCATAGTTTATGGATGTAAGCACAGAGGATCAAGCAAAATTCCCATTTACTACACACTTGCAAGAGGCAAGATTCAACCCGAGGCAGCCCAAGCCCAGTGGTGGCTGAAGCCCAGGCCTTAGAAAACTCGTGGCTACAGCTCTGTCTGTATGACCCAGGTCAATGGGCCCATCCCTTCTGCCCAGAGATCACCATTATTGTGTGTGTGTCTGTAAGAGTGTGTGTGTTTGTGTGTGTCTGTGTCTGTGTATGTCTGTATGAGTGTGTGTGGGTGTGTATTCTCTCCTCTCCATATAGTTTTTATAACTTGTTTTTATATCCTCAGACTCTTTTCATTTTATTGTTTATAAAAATTTACCTGAATGTTGTAATACTGGACATATTCTTCTGTAACTTTCACTCAGATGTTCATTTGTGATTCATCTGTGTTGTGTTCCGCTATTATACTATCATTTTCTCTTCTGGATATTCAATTGTATGAATAAATCTTAATGCATTTATTCAAAACATAAAGGTAGCCTTGGCCTCCATAATCTCAGGCAGAGCTCTCTTGGGAGCCTAGAGAGAGCAGCTCTGGGAATCGGTGTTTGGGTCAGAATTCAGGAGACAGTTTCTCTGCTAAATGTTGCTCAAAGTCATCACATCTCAGAGGTATGCTGGACATTTTATTTGCCCAGGTAGAAAGAAAAAAACAAAGATTGAAAAGCCAACTTGAACCTCTGAAGTGCTAGAAAGACCAGTAGTAGAGGCCTGACCTGTGTTCCTTCATCTCCTATGTGTGTCTTGTGAAGTCTGCCCTCAGATCTGGTCCTGCCCTGCAGGAACTTAATGTCTAAGACAGATCACCTCATGTGATGGCGCCCCAGATGAACTTAGCATCTTCTGTTCAGGACTCTGTCTTGGAGGATGTTAGAAGCCTGTGCACTCGGAGCTCACAGAGGTTTCACGGCACCCAGCTGGAAGATGCAAGGCCGCCCCGAGGAATCCCACCGGGAATGCATTGGGACCATCCCCCTCCCCCGCCCTTTCCCACACCATTCTCCCCCATTCCATTCCATTCTGTTTGCTGCACACATTTTGATTGTCCAAGAATGTGCTGGCTCCCAACCCAGAATGAGGGCCGAGGCTGAAAAGCTGTCTTCTGAGAGCTTCAGTCACTATTCGCTGCTGGAAATTTACTTTGGAGCTGGAGGGGCCGCTGTGGAGTCCTGCTTGCTTATGTCAGCAACGGTTTCAATACATCATCATTAGACTGATTGACTCTCAGTGGGGAGGGAGAGTGGAGGGAGAAACCCATCAGATGCTGGTTGTCAGTAAACGTCAGGAAAGAGGTGCATCAGCAGAAAGAGCCAGGGCACATGGAGGAACTTTTCTGCTTAGCCTTGTTTTGAATTTCCAAACTCGCTTTGCCATCTCAATCCCAGGGTTAGTTCCGTACATCCTGTATGTGACAATTAAGAGGAGAGAAAGTCAATGCTTAATCAGCCGGTTTCTTTTTTTTATTGGCTTGTGACTCTTTTTTTAAAGTAGTTTTTATTAATTTAAAATGTATTGGAGTGTAGTTCCTTTACACTGCTGTGTTAGTCTCTACTGCACAGTAAAGTGAATCAGCCACGTGTACACATATATCCCCTCTTTCGGACTTCCTTCCCATTAAGTCACTACAGAACACTGAGTAGAGGACCCTGTGCTATACAGGAGGTTCTCTTTAGCTATCTGCTTTATACACAGTAGTGTATATATGGGGCTTCCCAGGCAGTGCTGGTGGTAAAGAATCCACTGCCAATCCTGGGGAGGAAGAGTCGCAGGTTTGATCCCTGGGTCGGGAAGGTCCCCTGGAGTAAGACAACCCGCTCCAGTATTCTTACCTGGAGAATCCCGTGGACAGAAGAGTCTGGTGGGCTAAAGTCCATGGGGTCTCAAAGAGTCAGACACAGCTGAGCCAGTAAGCACGGAGCATAGTATATATATGTCAATATAAGTATCCCGATTCTACCCATACGTATGCGCTCTTTCTTTTTAAAATTTACAAGTGCACAAATGGAGAAGGAAACAAACAAACAAACAAACCAGAAAACAGGGTAAGATTTCTGATTTGAACACTGGGCAAATGCTGGGGAAAATGGAGAAAATTCCCAGTCTTGGTTTATCACTCACCTCCCCTGTCTCTTGCAGGCTGAACAGGTAAAACTTCCCTAGAAAACCTCTTGCCACTGCCCAGCCTCTGCATGCCCATGGCCCTGCCCCCTGTCCTGTGGCAGCAAGAGCAAACATCAGTGGGGTCCAAGCCTTTGCATTGCACCCCAGACCATGGGGAAGCTCAATAGACCGAATGCATCATTTTCTTGGTCACCTTTCTGTTTTTCGTAGTTTCCTCTTTCTATCAAAAGCAATAATTCAATGAACATTTTCTCTTGGGTTCTTAGGTCATTGATATGCTTTCTTCTCCAGAAGCCCGTCTTCATTATGATACATCCCAGGCAGGACTGAAGAGCAGAAAGTGCTTGGAAAATCCATATGGGATAAATGAGTGAGTGAAGAAGTGAATGCTATTGAAGTATTGCTGTTTCGTACAGAATTTGCTTAGATTTGCTTACTCAGTTATATGCTCACTATTTCTTCTGGGGGACTTTCCACCTTCAGGGGATCTTTTTTCTTTGCCTGAAAGGCTCCCCTCAGAATATCCTTCAGTGAAGGGGCTGCTTGTCACAAACACTCTTTGTTTGCACTTGTCTGAAAAATTCCTGGATTGTGTGCTCCGTCTTTAAAGATTTTTTTTGTGTGTGTGCTGAATATCCAGTTTTAGGTTGACAGATGTTTTCTCTCAGGCCATTATTGATATTATGTTCTGTCCTCTGAATTTCACTGTTGCTGGAGAAGTCAGCTCTCAAGTCTGTGGTGGTTCCATTGGAGGAAATCCGGCTTCTGTCTCCGGCAGCTTTAGTATCTTCTTTGCTCTCAGTGTTCTTCACTTTCAACCTAGGTGTCTACTTAGAGTAGGTGGAGCTTCCTGAATCCTGACCTGTGTTTCATCATTTCTTGAAAATCAGATTTTTCTCCTCAAAATTTCTTCTGCCTCATTCTCACATTCTGGAAATTTGATCATAAGATGGTATACACCTTTTCACATGTGTCTCCTTGTTGTTTTAATCTTGCTTTTTCAGCTTGGTCTCTTTATGCCACATTTGAAGGTGATGTTTTCAGAATTACCTTTCTGTTCATGAATTCAGCATCTGTAGCCACTCTGTAATATGACCTGCTGAGTTCTAACTTTCAATGATTATTTTTTTCAGTTTAGAGAAGCATCACTTTTTAGATCTGCCTGCCAATTTTACATCTCATGTAAAATGAGTAGTTTCTTTTTTTTCCCTTTAAACATTAAGTGAATAAATTACATTATTCCTAATCATTTGTGGTCTGGTTCCACATTCACAATGTTTTAAGTGTTTCTGATCTATTTTTTCCTTTACGTTGTGAACTGGTGTTCCTGGGACATTTACCTGTAGGACTTCTCCCAGGACTGGCTGCTGCTATTTAGACACAGGCTTCTGGGAGGCGGAGCAGGTGCTGGGGCCAAGGGGCCACGGGAGGGCTGGAAGGCCACGGACAAGAGGCCTCACCTGGGTCTCAGGAGCCACCGGAGAGGAATCCAGAGAGGAGTCCAGCTCCCTCCCACCTCCTCATTGTGCACAGCGGCTGAGGAACAGAGGGTGATGCAAGGACTGCATGTAGGAATTCAGAGTGGGAGTTAGGGTGTCTATGGGCTTCCCAAGTGGCACTTATGGTGAAGAATCCACCTGCCAGTGCAGGAGACAAGAGACATGGGTTCAGTTCCTGGGATGGGAAGATAACCTGGAGGAGGGCACTCCAGTATTCTTGCCTGGAGAATCCCATGAACAGAGGAGCCTGGTGGCCTACAGCCCATGGGATTGCAAAGAGTTGGACACAACTGAAGGGACTTAGCAAACATGGATGGAGGGTGTTTGTGGGTGTGGGAGGGATTGGGGAGGGGATGTCAGAGGGCCACCCCTAGGGGTGGACAAGCTGGAGCTGGTGGGAGACACAGGACGCTGAGCCCGTCCAGACTCTGGACCCGGATCAGAGAAGGGGAGAGGACAGGGGTCCAGGAAACAGCCTCGCTGTAATAATTGCTGACCTTGGGGGACATCGGCTGGGGGCTCATGAGAGCTAGGAAGTAAGGGCTGGGTCGCTCAGAGAGAGAGACAGAGGCAGAGACACGAAAAGAAACACACAGAGAGCCCAAGTCCAACCTGGAGAAGCCAAACCTGTTATGAGTCCAAAGAGCAAGTGCAAGGTCAGACTCAGGAGACACACAAGTTGGAAGCTGAGTGTGGGCACAATGGGGGGTAGTTGTGGTGCTGACTTGTGCTGGGCTTGGAGAGCCCCTTGTGTTGCAAGCGTGGTCCCAGGTGGTCTGACTCAGGCGATACTGGCTGCAGCAAGCCTAGAGCGCTAGGCAGGATCATGGACTTGTCCTGGAGAAACCTGGGCAGGCTTCCTGGAGGGGGCAAGGCTTCTTTTGTGAGTTGAGCCAGTTTACCTTCCTTTCTGCACTCACTGGTTCCCATCTTGGTTCCTCATCACCCTTTAAAAGGTGAAAAGATAGAGGTGCAGAATTTGGTTACAGCAATGGGTGCCAGACCTCACTATGATAGTTTAGCTTACGTAGGATCTAACACTTTCATGACTTTAGGACATTTGTGTTGCTAAACCCATTCTGTAGAAGAGGAAATTGGGGCCCAGATAGAACAAGAACTTGCCCAGGACTCCACCGCCAGCGAATGCTGTAACCACTCAAAAACCTGACCCCCAAGCTCAGACTTGGTGAGTCTGCTGCTGACTGGGGGTGGAGACACGACAAATACTTCTCTGTAACTGTATAGATCACTTTCTTGGAGGCAGACTTCGCTTTTCCCTCCTGGGACTAGCAAGCTCTGCAATTATTGCTACAGGTAGTGATGTTGTTTCTTAACCCTTGTCAAGAAGATCAATTGGCCAATCTCCATAGTTCTAGCTCTCTGTGAGCCTCAATCATTTGGCAATTATTGAGTCTTTCAGCCCAGTAATTATTTTCCTTGCTGTACTCTTTAATTTCTCCTGTTCCCCTAGTGAACTTGTATGAGGAGGGGACGAGGTGGCCCATACTAATATTAAATTCTCCATCTCAGGGGAGATTAATGGAACCACAGCTGAGTTCTCAGTGCTGAGGGCTCTCTGCTGAGAAGGGTGGGCTGGCCAGGGGATGTCCCAGGCCCCCGGGGATTGGGTGGGGGTGTGTGTTCCATATCTGAGTCTCTCCCTAACTTTGATGGCCTTGACATCTTTGAAAGTGTCAGGACAGTTCTCTTTTCAGTATCCCTCACTTCAGGCTAAAGAGCCCTCTGGGCTGGGTCCAGGCCAGGCCCCTTTGGCAGGAATATCACAGAAGGGATGCTGTGCTCATGGCTTCGACTTGTCCCATCACTTCGAATGTTTGGGTTAGTAGATGGGATGTCTAGAGCTTCTCCACTGTAACTGACTTCTCCTTTCAAGTGATCTGTATTTTGTGAGGGGATTACATTTAAAATATATAAATAGCCATTTATCCAGAAGGCTTAATTCCTTTAGGAAGGGAAGGGCAATACAAAAGCCAAGATTTGGGGGAGAGGAGAGCTTGGTGTGGCTGCCACCAGGCCCTCTCATCGGACATTTAAATCTATGTTTATTTCTATATCTGTCTGTGTTGAGAACCATGAGGTAATTTATCCAGACCCATGGAGACTCCAAGAAGAGGGCTTATTCTAGCTTTCACTCCTTCTGTATTTATAAGTCCAATGGTGAGAAATCTGACTTCTAACCTCCTCAATATATCTGTTTACTTGTCAACAACCCTCCTGTATCTGGAATCTCCCCTGTTCCTTTCGGCCAGCTCCCCCACACGGATGTCCCCCTCTTCCTGCTCTGGCTCTGACTGCCCTCCTCATCCAGCTTGGTCTCCTCCACCCCATGCTGGCCATGCCCCTGCCTGGGTGCCCTCCTCACCCCTCTTGGGCTCTGACACCTCACACGGGGCTCCCTTCTTGAATGTGCAGCTTGTCCTTTGCACACTGCTCTTTGATCATTTTTTTGTGCATCTGTCTTCCCCACAGAGGTCAGCAACTCTTCTAAGCTTGGAGTGTGTCCAGTTCTTCCTGATATACTGTTATTTATTCCAGTGTCAAGTACACAGAAGTCGCTCAATACATGCTTGTTGGGTGCGTGAAGGAAGGACAACATGGGTCAAGGCCCTGAGGTGTGAAGGAGGGAGTGGGGTTGGTACTGATGTGGCAGAAGTCAGGAACAGGCAGAAGGGGAGGGAGGCCAAGTTCAGATTAGTGCTTTGGGAAAACAGAGGTAACAGGCTGGAAGGGGACAGGTCAGTCTCGTGCTTTGGACGCAGCCCTCTGGCTCTTCCCCAGAGGATGCGCTGGGTAGGAAGAGGGAAAACCCCAGGGCCCCTGAGTGGCCCAGTGATGATGCCTTTGCCACCTTCCACCCTGACTGTTAGTCCCACAGTTCTTTCTGAAAATGGAATTGCGGGCTCTCTCAGAGGTGGTATTTTTGATGTCCTCATGTATAAATGTATTAAAAAGAGAGCTTCTTTTCATATTCCATCTACTTTCTTGTCAGTCTCAACTTCATTTCCAATTCCCCTACTCCAGTGTCCTCGTTTCCTCCTTGATGGATTATTTGACTCCATCCCGGCTGACTCGCTGCTGAAGGCAAGTTCTTCCAGACTGGGTTTTCTTCTTTTCCCGTTTCAATCCTAGAAGCAGCTGGGGAACCTGGGTAGGGTTCAGTGAAGGTGGAATCCAGAGCCTGGGATCTGGATCAGAGCCTGGGTCAGAGCTTTCAGACCCCACACCACATCCTGCCCAGCCTGGTTTGGGGCTGACTGTGGATACTTTAAAAGAAAACTCAGGGGTGGATGAACCTAGAGCCTGCTACACAGAGTGAAGTAAGTCAGAAAGAGAGAAACAAATATCGTGTATTAACACATATCTATGGAATCCAGAAAAATGGTACTGATGAACTTATTTGCAAGGCAGGAATACAGACGCAGACACAGAGACCGGACTTGTGGACACAGTGGGGGAAGGAGAGGGTGGGACAAATTGACAGAGTATCACTAAAATATATCCATTACCATATGTAGAAGAAATAGCTGGTGGAAAGCTGCTGTACAGCACAGAGAACTCAACCTGGTGCTCTGTGACGACCTAGAGGGCTAGAATGGGAGGTGGCGTGGGAGGGAGGGAGGTTCCAGAGAGACGGGACATATGTTCTGTTTACGATCGATTAACATTGTTGGGTGGCAGAAACCAACACTGGAAAGCAATTATCCTACATTCAAAACTAAATTAAAAAACAAAGAAAACTCGAGCTGGATGGAGTTACTAATGCTATGTCTTATGACCATTGTCTCTTTCTGGAGAGAAACCATCACGGTCAACTTGGCTGTTTTCCACGTTTGCCTTGCTATCTAGATTGCTGAGGCTGCCATTCTTTCATGTATAGACACAACCTCCTTTTACAGACCAGGAGACAGCTTAGGGATGCTGTCGAGGACCCCGGTCCTTGCCTTCTCTCTATTCTGTCTCCTCAGTGCGTTTTGAAGTCCTCCGTGTCACAGGATGTCTGACCTCCTCACATAACCAAATAAAAATCAAGATTAGAAGAGACAGAGCTGAGGCTTCCTTCTTGAGCATCTGTGTCTGATCAGCGGGAAATGTTCCTTAGAAGCCACACCGAGTTAGTTTTCTCTCTACTCTCATTGGCTGGTGTCCATCATGTGACTGCTTTTAGCTGCTGCAGACTCTGAGAATGTGAGGCCTGGTCTTTCCAGCCTCTCTTGTTTGGGAGGTGGGTTTTGCTGGTCAAGGAAGAGGGAGAGAAGGTTGCTTTTGGGGGCAAGTAGCTATCTGTGTCCAGTGAGTGCTGACCAGCCCCACTTCCACACATCGAGGGAAAGACTCTCCAAGGAAGTAGGCTTGAGGGGCTGCTAGCTGGGGCTGGGTGAAGAACACTCCTCTTCCCTAGAATGGGACCCACAGCGTTGTTTCCCCAGGGCTGAGGGCATGCTCCAGCATGCAGTAAGTGCTCAGAAGGTATTCATGAAATGAACAAGACTGGCAAAAACGGCAGCTATCTTGGGGAAACCCTTTTAGCATCAAATAGTGCTAGGAAAATGCCCTTTGAAACAGACTTTGTTCTAGGGAGAAATTTGCCATAAGGTCCAGTTCAGACAACCAGACCGAGGGACTAGCTGGGGATTTGGACTTTATCCAATCTTCCCAGGAGCCTATGGGAATAGGGAATTGGGGGGTGGGTGCAGCGGAAGAGTAGGAGGGGCTTCCCATTTCAGAGCATGAGGAATTGGGTCAACCTTGGGGATCTGGGTCTAATTTAGGTGATGTGGTGGGAAATGTACAAGCTTGGGTTCACATTTGGCTTGTCATGCACCTGTGCAGCCCTGGAAAAGACACCTACCCTCTCCGATCATAGTGCTCATCCAAACATGGGGAGAGTAACAGATCTTTCCCAGCTATTTCAGAATTTATAGGCAAGAGCTCTAGAAAGTTCATGGTGATTATTCAATAAATGTTAATGACAGTAATAACAAGGAATAATACTACAAGCTATTATTGTTCTTAAAAGCCAACTTGCATTTAATATGTGTGCAATAAATTATTCTGGCTGGTTTAATTTCCTTTTGATATTCAGAAACACAAGAATGTCCCAACTACAGACAAAAGGCTTACTCACCGTGTGTTGAAGTGTCAACAAAAGCAGGGAAAAGGCATTTTTTTTTTTTTTTTTGCCTCACGATTTTATGATCTCATCATCTGCTCTGGTTTTCAGATGGGAAAATGTGATTGTCAATTAAGAATCTGAAAAAGAGTTCCCTTTATTAAACACACACACACAACACAAGCACCATATTTCACGCTGTATCGGAGCTGCTGCCGGCTAGCTGAAATTTACCGCCTCGTGTCCCAGCAGAGAGAATTTGCAGCTGGATTAATGCCCCTTTCTCTGGTAGTAAATCAATTTCATACATGTAGCCATATTTTCACCCAACTGACAGGCAGCAATGGCTGCTATTTTGTCGTCACCGTAGGAAAACCTGGGATAACTCCCAAGGCACTTGGAGCCTCCTCCATGAATTGTGTAGAATCACAATATTTTCCTGGGGAGAGGCACTTACATCTTTTTTTAATCTGTTTATTTTTGGCGGTGCTGGGTCTTCAGGGCTGTGCGGTCTTTCTCTAGCTGCAGCGAGCAGGGGCTCCTCTCTAGTTGCAGTGCGTGAGGTTCTCATGGTGGTGGCTTCTCTTGTGACGGAGCACAGGCTCTGGGCACATGGGCTTCGGTAGCTGTGGCAGGGGCTCAGTAGGTGCAGCGCATGGGTGGGGTTGACAGCATGTAGGATCTTCCCAGAGCAGGGATCAAACCTGTGTCCCCGCACTGGCAGGCAGACTCTTAACCACTTGACCACCTTGGAAGTCCCAGAGAGGCATGTAAGAAAACTGAGCCTGGTCACTCCAAAGATGGGAAAACTGAGGGCAGGGTCCCATTAACCTCACTTTATCTCTCCATCCCACCAGTTCCTGACTGTGGCCTTGGAAGACATATGGACCATCCAGAGAGCCTCCTGGGACCACCTTCCTCTTTGTGTCCACATGCTGAGAGCTCTGGACTGCTCCTGGCCTCATACACATGCTTCCTCTGCTGGCCTGTCTTTATACCCTTAGAGGCATCTTCTCAGTTAGTTCCCTCTTGTTTGCCCTCATCACCCAGAATGTCTCAGGCAAGGCACTCACTTGGGTATAATTAATTGTTGCATAATCAATCACTTACTGTTCAATGTCTGCCCTTCCCACTAGCGTCTTCCTTATGGAGATGCTAACTCCCTGAGGAGGAGCACCTCAGATCCTTTGCCCTGAAGTCAGAGCATCAGTACATCTTTGTGGAAGGAGTGAATGAAGGATAGCCAAAAGAGGGAATGAAAGGGTCAGACATGAGGACAAAGGATCTGGCAGTGGTACGTAGCTTGCTGTATTTGGAGTGGAAGGTTCCAGAAGCAGTGGAGGGAGGGGAATTGCAGAGGAGAGGCAGCTGGGAGGGCTAAGAACACCGTGCCTTTCAGGGTCCCGTGAAGGTGCCCTTTGATGCCAGGGTGAGGTGGCATGGTTGGGGTGTGATGCTTGGCTGGTTCTGAGCTTGCATGAGAAGCTTTGGTCCTCTCAATTTCCTAGCCCCCCCATTTGCTCTGGGTACCCCCAGCTCCAGTGGCTCCTGCTGCACAGATGGCTGCCTCCTGTGTCAGCTGGCAGAAGAAGGCCGAGGTGTGCCAGTAGTAGTAGGGTTAGTCGCTCAGTTGTGTCCGACTCTTTGCAACTGCATGGACTGTAGCCCACCAGGCTCCTCTGTCCAAGGGATTTCCCAGGCAAGCATACTGGAGTGGGTTGCCATTTCCTTCTCCAGGGGACCTTCCCGTCCCAGGAATCGAACCCTGGTTTCTTGCATTGCAGGCAGATGCTTTACCATCTGAACCACTAGGGAAGTCAGGCGCTGTGCTACAGTTCACACTTATTTGGGGGCATCCGTTAAACAGCTCCTGAGAAGGAGAAACAGTTGCATTCCTTTACTGATTGGGAAGGTGGCCTCCAAGAGATTATACAGCTTGCCCAGCGTCCTCTATTTGTCCACTCCACAAATGTTTGTGGAGCTCCTACTAGGCACCAGACTTCTTGAGTTGTTGATGGCACCCAGAATATGCCGCTTTCTGAGACGGAGGAGACACAGAGGGGCGGGCTGGGCTGTGTCGTGTCTGAGTCGCGTTACAACCCCCAGGGGGGTGCTGACTGCGCCTCCAGACGCTGGGGTCACCCAGCAAGACCACCAGGGCAGCCTGAGTGGGGGCCAGCCCTTCTTGGCCCGGTGAGGCCCGTTGGGATCATACTGGGCTACCGAGGGAGCAAGAGAGGAGAAAAAACCAAAGGAACCCTCAGGCAGGTCTGGCTCAATTTGAAAATAAATAACAAGTTTCCTAAGGGGCAAAAGGCAAGACTTTACACCCGTTGAAAATAAAAGCTCTCAGTCTAATTCGGTATCCTCCTGACAGCTGCGGCGACAGCCTCCTCAGCAAGTCAGCGACCACACTGTCCGTCCTACGAAGAGTTTTCTGTTCTCGTTTCAGAAAACGATGGTGCCTCGGGCTCCCTGAGTTTGGCGTGGGGAGCTGGGGCTGTTTCTATCGACCTCTCTGTGCCTTAATGGCCTGGCATTGATCGGAGCTATCGACCTCTTGGTTTCAAATAACTGACACGGTTTCTAATGGATCCAGATAATTAAGACTTCTCAAACGGCGACTAATAATTTGCAATGCAGTATGGGCAACCCACGCTGGTGGGCATGAAAGCAAAAGCCGGTCCTGTTGGTCACCTGATCCTCACTAATGGAGCCTTAGAAAAATCATTTCGCCCTCTGACCGATCTTTCCCAAGTTACCCAGTGACCTAAGGGAGCAATTTTCATTTATTGGAAAATGCCTGAGGCTGGTTCACAAATTCATCCCTCGGTCACTCACAGGGGTTAGGCTGGGGAACTCCCAGAGGCTCTATTGTAAGAGGTCTTTCTGCTTTGAGCCCCTCCCTTCTGTAAGGCATCCTTCACTCAACCAGTAGGATCTGCCTGGGGCCTTTATTCCCCTGCTTGCAAGTCTCCATTGTGTTCCGAACAAATTAAAATCCAGGCTCCTATGGAGACTGGTCCTCATTCTTTGCGCTCCCCCGTTCTACATCCACACCCCTGCCCAGATCTACGTGGACACAGTGAGCTGTACATCTTTATACCCTGAGTTTGGCCGTGTGAATTTCTTAAGCCGAAGGATGTTGGTGAGTGTTCCTTGAATGCCTGGTTGAAACCTGCTTGTGTGGTTGGACTTGCCTCTTGAGGCTGTGATCTGCCTAGAAGAGCATGCTCTGCTGTTCCGGGGAGAGAAGAGGCCGGTGGGGCAGCCAAGCCCAGGGTAGATCAGCTAAACCAATGGCACTGTGGGCCACGCTGCAGGACCGTGAGGGTGAGAAGACGCTTGTTGCTGTCAGCCACCGAGTTTAGGGAGTCCTCGATACACAGCACTATTAGGGCAGGGCTGAGAGGTAATGACCCTATTGAGCTTCCAGGTGGCTCAGTGGTAAAGAATCTGTCTGTCAAGCAGGAGACAAAGGTTCAATTCTTGGGTCAGGAAGATCCCCTAGAGAAGGAAATGGCAACCCACGCCAGTGTTCTTGCCTGGGAAATCCCCTGGTGGGCTACAGTCCGTGGGGTTACAAAGAGTCAGACCCGAATGAGCAACTAAACAATAGAAACAATCAATGACTCCATTGCATTATTGGTATTTATGAGTTAGTTTCCCTGCTAAGACTAACATACTGAAGGCAAAGACCATACTCTTCCTCCCTCCCAATACAGCTCAGGGCCTGCTATACCGAGGAGCTCACAATCTGTTTGTAGAACAAATAACCATGTGAGAAGCAAACCACAAAAGGAGGGACACTTTGGGGAGGGCTGCATTGTTTATATCCCGTGTGTAACAATAACAACAGTACTTACTGAGCTCTAGCTGTGTTTCTGTTAATGCTTTTAAATCCATTTTCTCATTTTACCATCATTACCCTTGCTTGCCTTTTAGGTGAGCAAGCTGAGGCTGGGTAAGGTTAAGGGGTTTACCTGTAGTGAGTGATCACTAAGGGGAGGGAAGGACCATGCCTTCTGACTCCTGGCTGAGCATCCCGCCTTGTAAGTGTACAGTGGGGACTGGCCTGGCCCACTTGCTGGGACAGAATCTTCCCAGTAGATGCTGTTGCTCCCTGGCTAGAACAAGGTAGAACCAGGATTTGAGCTGGTTTCTTTTATTTCAAAACCCTTGTCTCCTGCTTGGCAGGCAGATTCTTTACCACTGAGTCACCCGGGAAGCCCGGGATGCTGGACTACTTGCCTCCAGAAGTGATTGGAGGAGGGACATCCCATGAGAAGGTGGACCCACATGTGGTGCATCAGGGTGCTCTGCTTTTACTGCTGGAGGGAGATCTGCCCTTTGAGAGCACCTCCCATGTAAGACTTACAGACACATTCCTCAAGGTGGGTGTAAGGTTTCCTCCACCAAAACCTTTGAGGTTGAGACCTGATTTCCAAGCTTCTCAGATACCAGCCCTCAAGTGGCTGCCTTTGGTCCAGGTTTTGGAGGACCCATAGATCAGGGCCCACTCTCTGAGGGTGCTGCCCCATCTGCTCAAATGGTTTCCTGAGCCTTGCCCACCCCTATTACTTAGTGATTGCTCACAGGGCAGCACTTTGTCAAGTCTCATTTTGTATCTCTGTCTGGTATCTGGTAGTTCACCTATCTCATTTTGTAAAACAAAGTTGCCTCTTCCTCAAGCCTTCTCACTGCCTCTGCTGAGAGTGTCTCACACTGTGATAACCAAAATGGCATCTCTGGAGCCTAGAGTTGTGCAGTGCACAACCTCTGCAGCTGTATATGGCAGCTCTGACCCTGATGAGCTGCAGTGATTTAGGGCTTTGTCATCTTCAGCCATAAAGTGTGGTTTTATAGTCCCTAGAGAAATTGGTTAAGTATTAGCAGATACATTATTGTTGTTATTTCAATTCTGATAGAAACGATTAGATGTCGATGAAGACACCAGTGCGTATAGAAGATTTATGCTTTTCCCATGGGGTTCCTTCCAAATTTTCTAATTATTTGGTATAGTCACAAAGGAATCATTATTTCCATTTTACAGGCCAGAATATTGACTCAAACATTATTTCATGGACTTAGGATAGGGCAACATCTCAGAAGCACCATCTCAGCTCCCAGAGTTCTCAGCCTCTCACCACCCCACACCTGCCCTCCTGAAGCCGTGCGATGCAGTGGTGGTGGTGGTGATGTGTGTTCTTGTTCAAAGTTTGCTTCTGTTGGAAGGCATATTAAGTTGCCCTCTGCCATTGTTCCAGATTTATTGCTTTAATTTGTTTTGGCTTTTTCCACACAGGAGCCACACTTTCTTTTGTCTTACCTCAGTTTCAACCTGCCTGTAGGGTGTAAAAAATACATATTTTTGTATTTCACCCATGATAGTTTTTTTCTCTGGTGACCAATGTTAAGAAAATGATTTACTTTGGGCTTGTGGGTCAGCAGACTGTGAAGCCACCCTTATCTGTAGTACTCACGTGTTTACAGACAAACACACAGATGTTTGAGATTAGACCCCTGGAATCCTGACGGGTTTTTCCACCAACAGGAAGAAGAGAGAAGAGACACTGAAACCAGCGCTGGGCACAGAGGGAGGGGACAGGGCAGCAGAGCTAACGTTGAGGAACTTATATGAATATGGGGGAGAGGGGGGCTTCAGGCTGAGGGACCAGCACAGACAAAGGCTGGGTGGCAGAAGCTTTTCCGGAGACTCACTCTTCAGGGAACATTAAAACAAATTAAGAGAGACTAAGGGCTTTCCTGGTGGCTCAGTGTTAAAGAATCGGCCTGCCGATGCAGGAGACGTGGGTTCGATCCCTGGGTTATGAAGATCCCCTGGAGGAGGAAATGATAACCCACTCCAGTTTTCTTGCCTGGAGAATCCCATGGACAGAGGAGCCTGGTGGGCTACACAGTCCATGGGGTCACAAAAGAGTCAGACACGACTGAGCGACTGAAGAACTTCCACTGACACTTGGTCCAGCTGCTCCTGCCCACTCCTCTAGGTACTTGGAGGCCCCGACAGGGGAAGCACGTGCTTCTGGGACCCGGGGACAATGAGCAGGAGCTGGGAGTCAGTGTCTGGTTGTGTTTGCTGAATCCACGAGCTCTTAGCCCTTCCGGCGTTTGACTTGCTAGAGCTAGTTTGCTTGGGTAGGAGGAGGGGATGGAGGTCTTTGCACAGAGGCCTGGGCTGGAGGCCAAGATGGCACCAAGGTCTCTCCCCCCAGCTGTAGTCCAGGGCTGAGTTCTGCAGAGTAGGGGATGTCCTGGTGTTTCTTCAGACCCCAGAGGAGCCTGGAGCTGGGCTGGAAGGCTGCCAGCCCAGATGGAGGCGCAGGGGAGGCTGTGTGGCTGGATCCTGCTCTCACATCAGTAGCAGGGCCTGACTCAACCTTGGAAGTCTTTGCCAGCAGAGAAAAGATGTGTTGGCGGGGAGAGGGTTGGATTCTAGGCCCTCATACGACACTCCTACAGCTCCCCATGAAACAGGGAGCCATGGGGCCAATAAGCCAGCGGAATTTAATACTAGAGGATCAAGCTGCCTTATCACCCCCTCTGACTGAGGGCCTGGAAACCAGTCAGAAATGAGTTACACAAGTTACCATGAAGTGAGCATCTTAGAACAACAGACACTCACGCAGTTCTGGAGGCCAGCGGTCTGATACCAAGGTGCTCGCAGACTTGGTTCCCTTCTGGAGCCCCGAGGCTCAGGCCAGCCTCTCCCTGGTTTCTGGGGGCCGCTGCCAAGCCTTGGTGTTCTTGGCCTGTGGCCACATCACTGTGATCACTACCTCCAACTTCACGTGGGCTCCCTTGCTCCCTCGCATCTCCCTGTCCTTCATCTTCCAAGGATCAGTCTGACTTCCGGGCAGGCCTTCAAGCCAGGACATGCTGTGCGCTGTGCTCAGTCACTTCAGTCTTGTCTGACTCTTTGAGACCCCCATGGACTATAGCCTGCCAGGCTCCTCTGTCCATGGGATTTCCTAGGCGAGATGACTGGAGTGGGTTGCCATGCCCTCCTCCTTAAAACCATAAATCCAGGATGATTTTATCTCAAAAAAAGCTTCCCCAAAGACTCTGTTTTCAAATAAGATGAAGGCACAGGTAGGGAGTTGGGACTCGGTCCTACCTCTCAGGGGACAGTTCAACCCACTGATGTGGGGGTGTCATCATGAAGACAGGCTCCCCTGACCTCTCCTTCCTCCCCTGACATACCCGCCTCCAGAATCTCCTCTGGATGGCTTCTCTCTCTAGCAGCACCCCAGAGTGTGCTCAGGCACTTCAGTCATGTCCGACTCTTTGCGACACTATGGGCTGTAGCCTGCCAGGCTCCTCTGTCGGTGGGATTCTCCAGAAAAGAATATTGGAGTGGGTGGCCACGCGCCCCTCTCCAGGGGAATCTTCCCAGGGATCGAACTCGTGTCTTCCGTGTCTTCTGCATCACAGGCAGATTCTTTGCCGCCGAGACACTGGGGGAGCCCAGCAGCACCCCAGGCCTGACCCTCATCTTCCTTTCAGTACTTCTTTTGGGGTCTTCCTGTGCGAGTTTCCACTGGGAAAGACATCCCTTTAATCTGGTAGCCACAGCACAGCGTCTCGGATTCTTTTTGAGGCTTAGGGGATGAGAGACCATTGGTGGGGCAGGCCAGGAAGGCTAATGAGATCAGAATCCATTACCTCCCTGTAATTCTCATGCTCTGAGGAAAGGCTTTTCTCTGGGAGTGAGTTTTCCCAGAAAAGATTTTTAAAACAGCCTAAAAGCTCTTCTCAAAAATAAATAAATAAAAATAACCACACCTAAAAACAGAAGGTTTCCCTCTAGACATCTTGACTCCTAGCAAAGAAAAAGACATACAAAGACAAAGTAGTATAAACCAAGAGGAAGCATTTAAAAGAGTGGATCCTAACTGCCGGATTTAAGGGGCCAGGGTGTGTCTGGTGGGGGGCCTGGAGATCTCTCTCCGCTGTTTTTATCTGGTTTGAATTTTCTCCTTTAGTTCTTTAAAGGAAGAGTACTACTAACTTTAGGGTCTAGACACTGTGCCACTAGCTTTGGGTCCTCTTCCAGAAGATGGGTGTAGTAACAGGATGGTCTGGAGGGTAAATACAATTGCATGAGGGTCCAGCACAGTGCCTGGCACATAAGACGTGCTCATCTGTATTTATTGCAACCCCTTAACTTCATGAGCACTTGATGAAATGGATATGGGTTCCTTTTCCAAAGATTTGAACACCTCTCACAAACGTTGTGTCACTGGTCCAAACTCCCCCAGTGAGGCAGGATCTGGCCCAGTCCCTGATCGCCTCACCCTCGTCCTCTCCTCCATCCCCTTCTCCCTCTACCCTCCTTTTCCTCAGCTGTTTCCTTTCTCTGAAAAATCAGGGTTTATGCTTGGGATTGAAGTAGAGATGGAACAGAGGTGGTATCAGGGAGAAAGCACTGGATTTCGAGTCAGGAGAGTCAGGAGCCTGGAATCCGAGTCTGCACTCTGGAGTGAGAACTGGGCAGTGCCTCCCTGTATGGCCCTTTTCCCTTCCCTGTGACAGGACCACCTGCCCTGGCCATCTCTCCGGCAGCAGTGGGGTCATGACTGCCCTGCTCCATGCAGGCTGCCGCAGGTGAGGCAGTGGGCCTCGGAGCTGCCCACATCATTTCAAGTCCAGGTGGCATCAGTACACCTTGCATGGCCAGGTAGCTGGAAAAAGCTCCTCTCTGCTGACTGTTGTCCAGATCCTCACTCCAACTCAGCACTCTGGGTTCTCTAGAAAGGGGCTGTTATCAATTTTTCTCTGCTTCCTTCTTCCCACTCCAATATCAAGGATGGTTGTTTAGTTGCTCAATCGTGTCCAATTATGTGACCCCATGGACTGCAGCCTGCCAGGCTCCTCTGTCCATGGGATTTCCCAGGCAAGAACACTGGAGTGGGTTGCTATTTCCTCCTACAGGGGATCTTCCCCACCCAGGGATGGAACCCGCGTCTCCTGCATTGGCAGGCAGATGGCAGATTCTTTACCACTGAGCCACCAGGGAAGCCATTATCAATGATAGGTATAAGGTTTTTTTTTTTTTTCCATTTACCGTTCCTAAAAGGAGAGCATTCCCCAGAAAAGATGCAGTCCTTTATGCCACTGGACCTTTGCAAGGGCTGTTCCCTTTGCCTGGAGTGCCATTCCTCCACATCTCATTGAAGGCCTACTGGCCCTTCAGCCTGTGGCTCAAGTCTCTTTCCTCTGCACCCTTGGGCTGCCTCAGGCATCCCGGCGTCTTCCAAGCTCTGTGCTCTGGACTTTCATTTTCTGCCCATGTAGGACTCAACCCTCCGTACCCATGTCCCTGCAAGGGACAGGCTCCATCAGAGGGGCCCACTGCCACGTGGCCAGCAGAGTGAAGGAGGGCAGTGTCCCCACGCAGTCACCACTCCAGGCAGCCTGGAGGACCAGCCCCAGGGATGCAGAAACACAAATCAAATGTGTCTCCTTCAAATTAAGCTCACATTCTGGTCTAGTGGGGGCAGAGCTATTTCTTACCCAATAAATATTAATAAGAAAAATAAACCAATCTTTTAGGCTTCTTCCCCTCAGCTGCCACCCCAGGGTCATAAATTATGTACTGCCTGCGTCTGTTTTGACAATTGTGATAAAGTGGGCTTCAGATTCGGAAAGCATTTTTCCAGAAAGACTGCAGCATTGAGTGTGTTCCATACAATCGGCCCTCCTTCCCACCCACCACCGTTTTCCATCTTGGAGGAGGATTTGACTGCAGATTTTCTACTCTAGGGTTTTGTCACCATGTTTTTGCAAAACAATGGTTTTTAAAAAAAATTGACCCATATCACAAGATCTTAGGAAAATTCTCCTGGCAGTGGGGAAATGGGCCATGACTGCCTCCATCTAACAGCCTTTGTGCGTGGACTTCTCCTTTGGGGCCAGTTCCCTGGTCCAAACCCCAATTCCCCCCAACAAAATCCAGCTTCTCCTTGAGAGCCCCGGGTGAGGCTCTGGTTTCTTTCTGCCTCTCCAGGCTTTTTCCCTTCGCTCCTGTAGACACTTGGAGTCAGGACTAAGAGACTAATCTTCTCATCTCCCCTGCTTTTCCATCTGGAATGGTTTCCAGTCTTGCTTCTCCCACTGGTACCCACCCAGACTAGTTTCAGCCCCCAGCTCAGCAAGCCAAAACGTTGAGACGCCAAGGTTTGCAGCCAAGAGAAGGATGTTTTCAGGAGGAAGACAAGTGAGGAGATGGAAAGACAAATCTCAGAACTAAACCTCTAAGATACGGGTTGGGGTATTTATGGGATGAAGACTAAAGCAGCAGGGCGGTCCCAGCGTGGGGAGGGTTGGGGGTGGAGGGCGGTGATTGGAAAAAGATGGGTGATGGTGATCCTCATTCTCCAGAGGTTTATCCAAGCTACCGGCGCCCACAAGGTCAAAAGAGGTCAGGAGCGGAGGGTGGAGTTCTCGGCCCTCTGATGTCAAAGGTCACTCAGGACACCCGTGCATGCCTAGTTGGAGCGTTGGTGATTGGTGATTCCCATCCAATCTTAAAGGAGCTCGACTTCAACTGGATGAGGCTGATCCAAGTTTCCGGAAAACAGCAACTCAGGTAAGCATCTTCTTGTTTAGGCTACACAGGTCTTTTGTAGATGGTTCTGATTCAGAAAGGCAGGGGAGATGGATTTAACCAAAGGCTCTCCAGGCATCACCTCTGCCACCCGTAGGTGCCACCTACTTCTCCTATCTCTCTATCCTCAGCGCTGCCCTCCCCACATACCTCTCATCCTGGCTCACCTGGGCTTTCTTTGTTGTTGTTCAGTCGCTAAGCTGTATGTGACTTTTGTGACCCTATGGACTGCATGTAGCCCACTAGACCCCCTCTGTCCATGGGATTTCCCAAGCAAGAATATTGGAGTGGGTTCCCATTTCCTTCTTCAGGGGACCTTCGGGACCCAGGGGTGGAACCAGCATCTCCTACATTTACCCCTGAGCCACGAGGAAGCCCCAGCTTCCTTTAGCCATCACTGAGCTGTTACCTGCTACCTGCATGAGCAAAGTGCACAAGCCCAAGCTGTACCTCGAATGACTTCTCCCCTACGTCTACACCTGTGGAACCTTGGATTGAGATATAGATTGCCAGCAGGCCAGCAGCACCCTTGAGCCCTCTTGTTGGTAACCAAAGGCTAAATTATCCTAATCGCTTCTATCAAGGTTACTTTTACCTGTTCTTGAACTTCTAACTGGAATCATAAAGAATATACATTTTTTTGTATCTAGATTTTCTGTTTGTTTTCTTCTCATCATTATGGCCATGAGATAAATCCTGTTCATTATAGTAGAAAGTAGATTATTTTTCTTGAAGAGGAAGGGTTCCACTGTCTTTGTTCTTTTGAATTGCTTTAATGATGTGACGTACTGTAGTCCTGCGTGGCTTATAAACAACAGGAATGTATTTCTCACAATTCTGGGGACTGGGAAGTCGAAGGTCAAGGTGCTAGCAGTTCAATGTCTCGTGAAGGGTAGTTTCCTGGTGCATAGTCATCTTTTTTGTGTTTTTGCTGTGACCTCACGTGATGGAAGGGGCAGGGTGTCTCTTTTATAAATAATACTGATACTATTCATGAAGGTTTCACTCTTATTTCCTAATCACCCCTTCCACAACCCCCACCTCCAATATACCTCCATCACATTGGGGTGTATTTTCCAATATATGCATTTTAAATGGAGGGACACAAGCATTCAGTCTGTAGCATCTTCTAAGGAAGAAAATGTATACTTCATGATTTATCCTTTCTACTTTTAATGGGCATTTAGTATTGATAATTTCAAGATTCTTTTAAAATTACAAATAATTTTATAAACATCCTTGCACCTGTTTTTTTGGTGGAAAGAAGTTTTAGTTTCTTTTAGAGACAAAGCCCAGAGTAGAGTTTCCAGGTCATACAATATGTGTGTTTAACTTTAGTTGATTTTGCCAAATAGTTGTCTAATGTGATTGAACCAGCTTATGCTACCACCAGCAAATAGGAGGGCTGAAGCTATTCTATATCTTCTTCAGCACTGTGTTACTGCCTTTAGACTTGTGTGTGTATACACTTGAGTGCACGTGTGTGTGTTTGGTCCATTCAAAAATTTGGATTATCAGCCTTTGTGTTGGAGGAATTATTTATATATTTTGGATATGGGTCTATTTTCATATATATATATGTGACAAGTATCTTTTCTCAGTCCATGGCTTGTTTTATCACTCTCTTAACAGTATCTTTTGATGAACAAAAGTTCTTCATTTTAATGAAATCCAATTTATCAATCTTTTTTTATGGCTAGTGCTTTTTTGGTGGCATATTTGAGAAATCTTTATCCAAAGATCATGAAGATATTCTCTTATGTTTTCTTCTAGAAGCTTCACTGTGTCACATTCAGGTTTATGAACCATGTCAAATTAGTTTGTATGTACTTTGCAAGGTTCACCTTGACTTTTGAAATGGCATCTTGCTTGGTACTCACCCCAGCTTCCTGTTATGAATTAGCCAACTTTTTTATACAGTCACAGTCATCTATTCAAAAGTCAGGTCTGATCACCTGACCTTCCTGCTCAAACCCATTTTGTGTTCCTTTGATGGTAAAGTGTAAAGTCCTTCGCATGGCACACGATGCCTTTCAGAATCAGACATGTACTCATCTTTATAGCTTCATTGCCTATTAAGCAATTAGTGGATATTATATTCCAGCCACAAGAAAATCTGAATATCTACTTTATGTGTTGAATTATGTCCTTAAAAAAACCCCCAAAACTACTGATGTTCTAAGCCTCAGCTCGGAATGTGGCCTTACCCCAGGGCAGAAGTTAAGCAGTTTATCATGGCGGTCTTTCTCACGTTTGCTCATCCAATATGGCTCCTGGTTCAGCCCTCTAACACTGAGTAACAAGCGACCCCAAAAGTTAGTGACTTAAGATGATCATTTACTATAATCTTTCTAGGTCCTATGGGTTTGCAGGTCTTCACTGGTTGGTTCTTGCTTGGTCATCCATATAGTTGAAGTCGATGGCAGCTGTGGATGGAGTCATTTGAAGACTTATCTGGGCTAGACAACCAAGGTCATGTCTTCACTAGTGTCTGGTGCCTTGGTTGGGTGGATAGAATTCCTGGGAGCTGGCTGGGTCTCTCTTTTCATTTGGCTGTTCTTGGCTAGCTTGGGCTTCCTCACATCATGTCAGTGATAAGGTTGTCATGCTGCTCAGTGCAGTCTGGTTTCCTTGAGAAGGAATGTATTGGGAGGTTAAGGAGGAAGTTGCAAGTGTTCTTCTGAACCCAGCCTGAGAAGTCATGTAGTATCCCTTCCTCCATGATCTTGTCAATAGAGCACAAGGGCCGGCCTAGGTTCAAGGGGCAAAGATCATGCAAGAGTGTAAAGCCTGGGAGACATGGCTCATAAGGAGACTCGTTTTGATGGTTCCTTTGTGTATCCACCTTACCTGTGGACAGATTGTCTTTTGTCCCTGGAAGGATCTAATATGAGTCAGGAAAGGGCATTTATTAGACCAGTCATTTATTTTGCAATCAATTTCCTATTACATAAAGCATGCCCACTTCTGACATCTAGATTAAAAAAGGGCATAAATGAGCCTAAAGAATAGCCTAAAGTTCCACCTTCAAATAATCTAATCTATGCAGAAAATAGAATATCTCCTAGAGAATACCTGGGAACTTCAGGTTAAGAAGCACCAGAATAGCTGATCTCATTTTAATCTCATGGTAATACTTGGTATTTTCAATGGATCTCATTCAAACGACATGTAACAGAACTAAGATGTATTATACACATGTGATAGAAGAATAGATAGATTTGTTGGAGCAGTAGACCAATCTCCTCAAGGGAATAGCCCTTCTTTGGCTGAGCTGAGGTTCAAATCTAGACAGTGTGATTCAAAATCCACTTGTTGGTTTGACTAGAGATTTCTTTTGACAGCAGGTTGGTGTGATACGTAACATTGCTTCCCCTCCATGTCTGCACAGACATCCCTAATCAGTCATGGTGTCTATCCTGTTGAATTTAGACATTGTCTCATCATTATGTCAATCCAGCCCTCTACCAATAACTTGAGGCTCAAGATAACTTCTGCTCACCATCCTAGATTCTATGTGTTGCCTGTCTGGGGGCTGAGCAAGGCCCTGGAGGTATCTTGGGTTGTATTTTGGTGGTTCTTTCCACATTGGGAAGATTGTTTCTTCTTTGATTTCGTTTATTTTTAAACATGAGGAATACTCTCTGTTTACTTGATTCTAAGATGCACAGCTCCCCCATCTCCTATTCACTTGAAGAATGTTGACTTGGCGTGTTCCTTGTGGTGCTATTTGTATGCACTCTATGTGGTGCTGTCTCCTCTCACCGTGAACCACATCTGTTAAGTTGATATCACATTGTTCAGTGGACAGCATTTTAGAGCTGAAGCATATGTATCCATTCATACTCTGTGCGAGACTGGGCACTGGGCAGTTAGCCCACATCAGTGAACACAATCCAGACTCAGTGCTTGAGGACAGAGTTCCTCAGCTTTTGTATGAATGACATTTGGGGCCAGATAATTCTTTTTTTTAATGACAGATTGTGAGAGACTGTCCTGCGCTCTGTAGATTGTATAGCAGGATACCTGGTCCACACAGGTTAGATGCCAGGAGCATCCCCACCCCAGCTGGGACAGCCAAAATGTCCCTAGACATTGCCAGATGTCCCTTACTGTGGAAAAACACCCCTCATTGAGAATCAGAGCTCTAGAAGGTAGAGGTTATTAAATGTTCTGTTTCCTGTCACTCATGCATAAACTGGAGATTTACCCAAATTGAATCTGGATAAATTTTCTTTTACCATGTGCCTTAGGAATTGAGGGGGCTTCCTTAGTGGCTCAGGTGGTAAAGTATCTCCCTGCAATGCAGGGCACCTCAGTTTGATCCCTGGGTCGGAAAGATCCCCTGAAGAAGGGCATGGCAACCCACTCTGGTATTCTTCCATATAGTTGAAGTAGATGGCAGCTCTGGGTGGAGTCATTTGAAGACTGGAGAATTCCATGGACAGAGGAACCTGGCAGGCTATAGTCCATGGGGTCAAAGTTGGACACAACTGAGCAAGTGAGCACAAAACTTTGGAAATTGGCTAATAACCATTATGTTTAGGGTACATACTACGTGCTCTTTGCGTAGCCTTAGCTCACTGAGATTGAGGAGGAGTTGCTAGTGTGGGCTCTGGTACCGCCTGTCGGGGGTTAACTCACTGTTAACTCTCATGCATGGGGTCTGAATCCTCTGTCTGCCTTGCTTTCTCCATCTATAAAATGGGACTACTAATAGTTGATGTTATAAGAATTAAATGGTTAAAGCATTAGAAATATTTAGAACAATTCAGGACAAATGAGAAGTACTCACCAGCCATAGTTTTAATTCTTCAACTCAATGATGTAGGTGTTATTGTCTCTATTTTTTCAAATGAGGAGATTGAGTCGGGAGGTTAAGCAGTCCGAGTTCATACAGCTAGGAGAGTGGCAGAGCTGAGCTTCAGAAACTATTACACCTGATTTCAACGTGGATGGGAAAACTCTGGGAGTGGGCCCGCGGCTGTCCTCCTGGGGGTCCAGCACGCCCGCCACTTTCCGGCTGCAGCGTTTGCAGGAAGGTGGAGTCTGAGGCTCACATGCTGCCCCATGCAGTCAGGGTCACCGGGGGTCACGGGTTAGAACATTCGGGGCTGCCCCGTGAAACAAGGTGGTGGGGAAACACCATGGACTGTGAACAAAGTAAATGAGAAGCACACAGGGAGGAACGTGGAAAATAAGAGACGAGAACCAATATAGAGTGTACCAGCATTGCGCTGGGGCTCGGCTGGCCGTCATGGTTAGTGTTCCTTATTCGTTGTGCCCTCTGAGCCTCCCTCTTGGGTGTTTGGCCAGTCCTGGCCTGTCCACTGGCTGTGGCTGCAGCTTCTTCCTCGGGATGTGCTGTGTGTGCTCACAAGCTCTTCTCTCTCACCTGCATGAAGCTGCACCTCCCTGGACTCTGTACCAGAGAGTACTAAATCATAGTGACTGAATATCCTTATTTGCTGAGAGGCCAGCTGAAGACTGGTCCTGCTGGAAGGAACCTCGTGCTCAGGCTTGCCCTCTGCAAAGCCTGTGGCCAAACACACAGCCTTGATATTTCCAGACAAGCATTTGTGTTGGGAGGAAATAGTGCAGCAAAATCCCACTTTCTGTGTGTTCCCAATGCTTGCTTGACCTTATTGCACAAATATTTGTTAATTATCAGGAGCCAGGCACTGTGCTTGGCACTGAGAAAAGGAAGATAAGTAACTATGGATGACTCAGACCTTCTAAGACATTTAAAATATGGCTGAAGGAGAGAGATGGATAGAATAGTTTGCTAAAAATCACGTCAAGAATTATTACCACTTATTGAGCATTGATTACTGGTCCTGTCGTGTAAGTTTTTAGGATTGCTATCAATTTGTCCAAGATTTTCCTTAGATGGGGTGTAACATATAAAGGCATTTTAAGTTTCCTTCTGTAACAACTAAATACTAAATCATCTTTCAATGCCTGATTCATTAGCCAGCTTGTCAACAATTTCCTCCTGTCATGGTATATTTTGAGTTTTGTAGGACCTTCATTAATGTAAGCATTTTATTTCAGAGCAGCCAGACATTTGAATACCTTCCCACCTTATTCAGATGATCAAATCCTTTAGATTGGTCAAAATATCAATCTAGTGAATAACCACATTTAGTGTGAGCTAAACATTGCTATTGTTATAATTCACTCCTAAATGTCAGGTTGATTTCTATCACATTCTTTCCTTCATTTTTTCATTTTATTTTCATTAATTTTTAATTGAATTTCCTCTCATTTCTTTAACAAATAAAGATGATAAAAGAAGGTACTCTTCCTAAACATCATTTCGGGTGCTTGCATTTCTTATGTTTTATTGAAACATTCCAAAATCCCTTTTCAAATCATATTGGAAATGGTGTATTGAAGCTGTATCAACTTTTGAATTTTTTTTTTTACATTTTCTTTGTGCTCAGGTTTATCTTCTGAGTCTTGAAAAATGTATGTCGAAGTCCTTTTAATGTCTTTATGTCCGTGTGCAAGACTAGAATAGCTTTATAACAGCCAGACCATTTTATCACCCTTAAAATCTTTGAAGAAAAATCCAAGTTGGTTTGTGTGGATAAAATAACACATCTACAATTCAAACCTGAAAAGAAAACATTTAATGTAGCAGAATACCAAAGCCATCAGCAGCCTCAGCACTGTGGAGGCAGCTTTCTCTTCTGTAGGTTTAAGGCAGTGAGATGCTCAGTGCCCACATCGTGCTATTTTTAAAGGTTTTAAAAGCACACGTGGAGCCCTTTGTTCTCCTTAGCAGCCATGTTTTCATGTGACTGACCGTGAATAAGGTTCACGGGCAGGCTACAGTGGCCTCAAACTTGTTTCACTTGGTTGAATGAAGTCATAGGTAGTTGTCAGTTGGCAAAAAATGTACAATTTTCTCATAGGATTTTTGTTAGAAGACCAACACATAATACTAGTCACATCTCCACATTGGTTACATCCCAAGTGCGTGTGTGTGAAGTGGCTTCAGTGGTGTCTGACTCTGTAGGCCGTCAGGCTCCTCTGTCCATGGGAGTCTCCATGTGAGAATACTGGAGTGGACTGCCACTCCCATGGGATCTTCCTGAGCCAGGGATTGAACCCACGTTTCTTATGACTCCTGTAGTGGCAGACGGGTTCTTTACCACTAGCACCATCTGGGAAGCCCACATCCCAAGGGGAACCTACAAATAATGGAGTAGTATTTAGGGGCTGGTTTATTTGATTTATCTCTTTTCCCCACCTGGGTGTTATTAATTAATTATAATTGCAGTTGCATTGATATGTTACATTATATAAGTTTCATCTGTACAGCATTATATTTCTACTCCTGTATACTCCGGCATGTTTTCACCACCAGAAATTTAGTTTCAATCACACACCGTTTGGTTGACCTGCCCTTTACCTGTATGGCCCTCCCCCAACCCCTCCCCTTCTTGTAACCAGTACTCTGTTCTTTGTATCTAGGTGTGCATCTTTGGTTTGATTTGTTCACTTATTTTTTTCCCACTCATATGTGAAATATAGCAATGAAAGATCAAACAATAAAAGCAAAACACTGACTCTCTCTCTTAATGGAACATGCTGTATAACCAACAAGACCAAGGACACACTTAACAGGACATTGTAGAGGATCCCCAAGATCTCAGCAGTTTGGTTAGTAATTATTTTAATACTTGTTTCATAAACATCTTTTATGTCCATTTTTGTTCTGTTTGATTCATTGTGTTACTTTGTAGTATGGTGCTTCATATTACATGATATTGGGGGAGGCTGTTTTTAGTTAAACTATACAAATGAAAATATGACCTATTGTGAGAGTCCATCAGGAACCATCACAGAGTTACTGAAGCTGATGACTTCAGCCAAGGGAAGCTACTGTTGACCTTCATGCCAGTTTTGTTACTTCTACAACTGGTGTCTTATTTCACTTTCATTTTCTTCTCCCTTCTGATTTTCTCTTTGGAAGTGTCCTGATTTTCACATTTTTGCTATTTTTTCAATTTTCGTTTTATTTTTATCCGTTGATTACTAGGAATCTTTTCTTCATCTTTTTGACTCTGTCCATTAGAATTTTTAATTCTTGTTGTGATTTAATAATAGAGTTTTTGACATAAAGATTCTGCTAGTCTTGGCTTGTTTAATGTTTTTTTTTTTTTACTTCTACTAAGATATTTTCCATCACATTTTCATTTTGCTTTGATCAATACTTCTTAACATGTATAAAATTAATCTGAAATTAAAGCATACACAAGAGCAATTCAAATGCATTTAAAAATTGCCTCTTACTTTGTATTGAGCTACTTAATAGTGTAATCCAATTATTCTTTCTCCAACATCTGTAGACTTACTGATGAATGTGTAGGGAATTATCACTTGTTTCCTCAGGCTGTTCTGCTGTGTCACTGACAGTTTTGTCTTCTCTTTCATCTAGAACCAGCAGACTTCCTCAGAACGAGTTGTGTTGGCTGTGGTAGACACAATCCAATATGTTAGGATGCATGAAACACACAACTTCTTACACAGACAAATTTGTTCTGGTTGTTATTCTGTTTCTGGTTCTGATACTGGTTTCTACTCTACACACACAAGGATTCTGATAAATTTTGTACAATTCCTGTCACAAAAGAAAAACAGAATACATTTATAATTATAACTACTGCAATTTTGAGCATATTGCTGATGGAGAGAACTTCTGTTTTGACTTGACAAGGAGAAACAAACACATAATTGTACACAGTTGAAGACTGGAAATATTTTCAGCCCTTGGAACATTCTGGCTTCTGGCTGTGCATTTTTCAAACCTTGTTTCTTTCCCACTAGCCACATAGATCCAGTTCCAGGGGCAAGAGCACAGATTCCTATCAGGGTCCCACACCGCATCTTCAGCTGTGTGGGGTAATTGGCACAGTGAAGACTTCTGAAAGCTATTCCTCTACCAGGATGGTTAGCAACAACTCAACTATTAATGGCAGCAACAACAAATCAAATAAATATCTCAACAAATCCCCACTAAGTACATCCCCAACTAACCTCTCTTTAGCCAGACCTCCAAAGCACTTGGGGTAATTGATCACAGCAAAACGACACAAAGCAAAATTAGCAAAGGAAAAAGATATTCGGGGAAAGATCAGAGGGAACCAAGAGCAAGCGTCCAAGAATCCTTTCCTGATGGTGTCACACAAGCTGTGCCTATATCCTCCAGCAATGAATTATGCCATATGTGATAATGTGTGCACGCTCAGTTGCCCGGTCATGTCTGACACATTGAGACCCCATGGAATGTAGCCTGCCAGGCTCCTCTGTCCATGGGATTTCCTAGGCAAGAATACTGGAGTAGGTTGTCATTTCCTCTTTTAGGGGATCTTCCTGACCCAGGGATTGAACCTGAGTCTCCTGCATTGGCAGGCAGATTCTTTACCACTTCACCACCTGGGAAGTCCTATACATGATAATCAGTTCAGTTCAGTCGCTCAGTCGTGTCCAACACTTTGCACGCCAGGCCTCCCTGACCATCCCGGAGTCTACCCAGACCCATGTCATTGGGCACCTACCGACCTGGGGAGTTCATCTTTCAGTGTCATATCTTTTCAGTGTCCTATAGATGATAATAGAAAATCCTAAATAAAATTTTAACCAACCATTCAGCCGAATATTAAAAAAAATCACAGCATAACTATATGGCATTTATTCCAGTAATCAAGAGTGGTGTACTATAAGGCAATATGTTTAACTCATCATATTGACGTATCTAAGGAAAACAGCATCATAGATGCTGAGCAACACTCATGTAATTAATAGAATTTTAATTATTATTTTAGCAAGTTGACAAAAATCAGAATCCAATGTTTTTACTTTGATAATTATAGAAATGCTTCATGGACCCTGTCTCTGTAACTATGCTCCCCTATTTCTGTAGCATTATTCTATGACTTGTAATTCACAAGAAACATCAGATACCGTCCTAATTCTTCTTTGTGGGGTTATTTCAAGCTTAAAGTCATTGATGGGATGGACAACTGGGAGGTAAAAATAAAGAAGTGAATTCCTAGGTAAAAACTGAAGTGACAAGTCTGGGATGAAATGTTTAGAATTGGAGTAATTGCCACAAAGAACCCTGGAGTGTGTTCAGCTCAGTTTTATCAGTTCTTCCTTGCACGGTCTGTTGATATGCTTTAAAGATATTCTGTATTTTATCATGGGCACGGGGCTACATGGTATTTTGAGATAAAAGAAAAAGAAATGGTAGGTGCAGCCTCGTGCTTTTTTGCACAAAAATGTAAGAATGCACTTTACATTTCTCAGTGACATTTTATGAGCAATTGCCTGTCCATTGATTTGTGAACTTACTTTTGCCAAATGAACCACTCAGAATGGACACTACAGTTTAGAAGAACACAGGCTGAAAGTACTCTTTAAAAAGTCTTACTACACTAGAACAATAAGAATACGTATATTTATTCATTTGGGAAGCAGACTTTCACAAAATTGGAAAATCATAACTTTCCAGAGTTCTTAATACCCCAATCCTCTACTTTTTTTTTTTTTTTTGCCCCAAGTTTCACAGACAGTCAGCCTCAGGCTGGCAGGGCAGTTTATCACCACTGAACTTTGCCACCTGGCTTAATTTCCTTTTCAGCTCGACTTGGTAATAATATCCGCCTAATAGAATCCCATCTCCAGAATTTCTGGTCATCCCTGCATTGCACAATGGATGGAGCTAATCATGTTTTAAAGAGACTAAATATTACTGTGACATAAAAAGCTTCATTATGCCTTGGTTAGGAATATTAAACATCTGTGACCTGGGAGAGGAGAAAGGCAGAGATTAAGTTTGACGTTTGAGTGAAAACTAGGTGATAAAAACAATTAGGGCATTAGTGGAGGATGGTTCTGGGCTTTTTAGCACCACTGACCTTGCCAAGCCCATCACTTCTCTTGGCATTGTCTCTTTGATTGTCAAGTTTTCTGAGAGGAGAAAGGATAATTTGAGGGATTGGATGGAAATTCACTGAATTTCTTCAGCGGAGCAGAGCTGCCGTGCTCCACCCCGTTATCTGGGGGGTGGGAGGGTTGTATCTCTGCAGGCTCGTTTCCCGATGAGTGAGCCTCTGAACCAGCAGGACCCACGTCTGTACTGCTTGGTATTGTGACAGTAGCAATGACTGAATGATGAGACTGGCTTTCCACCCCCAGCAGCGCTTGTGTTGGCTTCCGTGTTGGCTCAGTGGTAAAGAATCTGCCTGCTAACGCAGGAGGTGCACGTTCGCTCTCTGGGCCAGGAACATTCCCTAGAGGAGGAAATGACGACTCACTCCAGTATTCTTGCCTGGGAAATCCCATGGATAGAGGAGCCTGGAGGGCAGTCCATGGGGTCACAAGAGAGCCAGACACGACTTTGTGACTAAACAGCAGCAGCAGCAGTTGCGTGCATTTGCAGACCAGGTTTCTTGGGTGGAGGAAAGAACAGATGTGAAAGTCGGATGGAGCTGCTGTCCATCCTTCTCCACCCCTGGCTGTCTGTACGAACTTCTGCAAGTGGCCGAACCTTGGATCCCCATTTCCTCATCTGTAAGAGGGACGTAATGACAGCAAATGTGAGAAAAATGGGACATGTAAACTAAGCACCTCGGAATAGCACTGGGCACAGTGGGACTAGTCCAATCTCTTCCTTCCTTGCTTTCCAGATTCCTCTGAAGACTTCTTTCTATATGAGGATATTCATTTACCTTGCTGTGTTTATGCATTACCGACTATGTGCCAGGTACTGGGCTACCCAAGATGCAAAGATCAACAAAATATTTATTTTCTTTAGTAGGTTCAAGTTAAGTTAATCAGACGATGAAGAGAATAGGATTAAGTTCATAACTTTGATCTGAAGATGAATCACTTCATTTTGTTCTGTGTTCTTGCTTCAAATGTCTATAAGAGGCTCAGACCTTCCGTGAACGCCCATTTTAGCCTAAACACTGTAGTAAGTGTTTTAAATGTAATGTTTGTTTCCACTTTTAGATATTATTTTTGATTATATAACAAGATTCATTGTGATTATAGTAGTATAAAAGTGAAATTTAGGGTATATTTGAAAACACAAATAATGGCCTAAAATTTTTCTTGTAAGAACAACTGCCAAAAGATACCCATTGTTAACAGTTGGGTATGTAACTCTATAGAATTTTCTGAGATTTTCTTTCTATAATTACATACATATCTTTATATGAATTTATGTATGTGTATATATGTTAGAAAATGCAAAATTTTGAAAACAACATTGGAATCACATATCACATGTTTAGGGCTTTCTGAGTGGCTCAGTATAAAGAATTTGCCTGCCAATGTAGAGAATGCAAGAGACGTGGGTTCGATCCCTGGGTTGAGAAGATCCCCTGGAGGAGGAAATGGCAACCCACCCCAGTATTATTCCTTGGCTTGTGTTTTGCTGGCTTCTTTATCAAGCAAAGAAGGGGCTAGAATTTGGATGCCCAGTTAAAACAGCATGATTACTGCTGGTGCCCCTCTGGGCAGGTTAGGGTTACAAGGCTTACTTTACATTGTCTAAAGTTTGGTCCACCCCTTCTCATTGCTGTCCGCTCCTCTCTCACCTCCTTATCTTCATAGGTTTTCATTTGATACGCTGAACTGAGGTGGATGAACCTAGAGCCTGTTATAGACTGAAATGAGAAGAAGAGAAGTATCACATATTAATGCATATATATGGGATCTAGCAGGTGGTACTGGCGAACTTGGGTGGGATGAATTGAGAGGATAGCAATGACATATGTATACCATCCCGTGTAACATAGCTGGTGGGAAGAAGTCACAGGGGACTCAGCCCAGTGCCCTGTGATGAGCGAGAAGGGTGGAGGCAGGCTCAGGAGGGGGATATATGATTCTCACAGCTGATGCTCGTCATTGTATGGCTGAAACCAACACAACGCTGTGAAGCAACTACGCTCAAACTGAAAACTGAGGGAAGATTCCCTGTCATTCTTGCCAGGTTTCAGGAAGTGGCTGCTTTTGACTGTAAGGCCTGAATATATCCCAGACTTGTTCTGGGTCATCGAAGCACTACTTTTGCCCTCATTTTTTTTTTAATTGCAGTATAATTGCTTTACAATGTTGTGTTGGTTTCTGCTGTACAACAACAGTGAATCAGATATCAGGATGCATATAGCCCCTCCGCCCTTCATTTTTAACAACACATTTTTCCAGAGATGACCTTACACATTCCCTGGGGGCAGGAAGGCTCCCTGCTCACCTTTCTGTCTCTCCCAGAGCCTGGCTCACTGCAGGAGCAGAGAACACAGGAGCTGGACCTAGCCACTCTCAGGGAAGCAAAACCTTACATCTTATTCAGGCCCTCCGGGTGACAGCTTCTGCCAGTGTCTGCTCATTTCTGCCTCTACAGACTGGAAAATGGCAAATCCTATTTTTCAAGAGAAAGCAAGGAAAGTAATAGAAGCTCCTGGGGGCAGGGTTTCACAGTCCGGACCCAAGCCGTGGTGTATTTTTAGTTCCAAGCTTCTGAGGCAGCAGAGTGGATTCTTGGCTGCAGGGAATCGGGGGTGGGGGGTGAGTGGGTAGGGGGCAGCATGGCCCTGCATCCCAGGAACTCCTGGAGCTGCAAAACCTGCAAAGCAGCCGGCTTTCCATTGGCAGGAGGAGGGAGCAGTGCATCAGAATCTCAGACTCATCTGAACAGTCCAGTTACCAGCTGTGTTGTTCAGTCACTCAGTCATGTCTGACTCTTTGGGACCCCATGGACTGCAGCACTCGAGGCCTCCCTGTCCATCACCAACTCCCGGAGCTTGCTCAAACCCATGTCCATTGAGTCGGTGATGCCATCCAACCATCTCATCCTCTGTCGTCCCCTTCTCCTCCTGCCCTCAATCTTTCCCAGCATCAGGGTCTTTTCCAATGAGTCAGCTCTTAGCATCAGGTGGCCAAAGTATAGGAGTTTCAGCTTCAGCATCAGTCCGTCCAATGAATATACAGGACTGATTTCCTTTAGGATGGACTGGTTGGATCTCCTTGCAGTCCAAGGGACGCCCAACACCACAGTTCCAAAGCATCAATTCTTTGGTGCTCAGCTTTCTTTGCAGTCCAACTCTCATATCCATACATGACTACTGGAAAAACCATAGCCTTGACTAGATGGATCTTTGTTGGCAAAGTAATGTCTCTGCTTTTTAGTATGCTGTCTAGGTTGGTCATAGCTTTTCTTCCAAGGGACAAGCATCTTTTAATTTCACGGCTGCAGTCACCATCTGCAGTGACTTTGGAGCCCCCCCCCCAAAATAAAGTCTGTCACTGTTTCCACTGTTTCCCCATCTATTTGCCATGACATGATGGGACCAGATGCCATGATCTTAATTTTCTGTATGTTGAGTTTTAAGTCAGCTTTTTCACTATCCTCTTTCATTTTCATCAAGAGGTTCTTTAGTCCTTCTTTGCTTTCTGCCATAAGAGTGGTGTCATCTGCATATCTGAGGTTATTGATATTTCTCCTGGCAATCTTGACTCCAGCTTGTGCTTCATCCAGCCCAGTGTTTCTCATGATGTACTCTGCATATAAGTTAAATAAGCAGGGTGAAAATATACAGCCTTGACGTATTCCTTTCCCAATTTGTAACCAGTCTGTTGTTCCATGTCCAGTTCTAACTGTTGCTTCCTGACCTGCATACAGGTTTCTCAGGAGGCAGGTCAGGTGGCCTGGTATTCCCATCTCTTTAAGAATTTTCCACAGTTTATTGTGATCCACACAGTCAAAGGCTTTGGCATAATCAATAAAGCAGGAATAGATGTTCTTCTGGAACTCTCAATGTAAGAGACATAAAATGACTGCCAGTGTAGGAGACATCAAAGACCTGGGTTCAATCCCTGAGTCAGGAAGATCCCCTGGAAGAGGGCATGGCAACCACTCCAGTCCTCTTGCTTGGAGAATCCCACGGACAGAGAAGCCTGGTGGGCTACAGTCCATGGGGTCCCACAGAGTCAGACACGACTGAAGTACCACCTCAATCAGCAATGTGAAGACATTTGCTGCCTCCCAAGCATCTTCCTGCCCCTTGGAGTCCTTCTTCGTCACTTCCCCTTCCACTAGCAATCCCAGATCTGCTTCTCGTCACCGCACATTGAATACACTGTAATAACTGATCTAAACAGCTGATGGGAAGATCTGGTAAGCATATCCATGCTGCCTCGTGGACAGTTTCTATTGACTATTTTCTCTCCTGGGTATGAGACACTTTTCTTTGGAGGTGAAATAATTTTTGTTAAAAGCTACCCATTTAAAATTTTTTATTTCATATTGGAGTAGAGCCGATGAACAATGTTGCAATAGTTTCAGGTGGACAGCACAGGAACTCACCCATACATACACATGTATCCATTCTTCCCAAGCTGCCCTCCCATCCAGGTTACCGGGTAACATTGAGCAGAGTTCCATGTTCCACCTGTAGATCTTTGATGAGGTGTCTGCTCAAATATTTTGCCCGTTTTTAATTTGGTTAGTCATTTTTTATTGTTGCATTTTAAGTAATCTTTGTATATTTTGAATAACAGTCCTTTTTCAGATACATTTTTGGCAAATGTTTTTCTCTGAGTCTGCGGCTTGTTTTCTCATTCTCTTGACCACTGATTGTTTTTGACAAACACCCTGGGGATAGAACTTTTCTCATTATATGAGCTCTGATTCAGGTCAAATAATGGGGCTTTTCCAGGGAGCTGCTGGACAAGAGAAATAGTGCAATGTGATGGGAGTGGGATTGCTGCAGAGCCCCAGAACCGTCAGTGTTTGCGAGGCTGCTTGTCTGCCCAGCTGTCAAGACTGCAGCTCAGCTGGTTTTCAAGGTCTCTATGGAGCTGAGAAGAAAGGATGGAGATAGGGCAAGTTAAAATCTCACAAGGCTCCCGATTCTTCCCAAGATTCAGCTGTTTTATTTTTTTTCTTGAATAAATGCTCCTTGGATTATTATAAAAATTTGTTACTTTCAAGAATTTTGAAACATATGATTTGTCCTTTTTTTTCCTCTGCCAGTGCTCTTGTTGCCTTTGTGGAAAAGGACATCTTCAGAGGTTCTTTCTCTGCTCTTCTGGAAGTCTACCGTTATTGGTTCTTTTCTAAATAATGGTTGATCTGAACACTTTCCAAATTGTGGGTGATGTTAAAAGCATATGTAAACCCATGGTGATATCATGACAATGTATGGCAAAAACAATAAAAAATAAATAAATTAAAAAAAAAGATGCTTCATACAGCAAGGACTCTACTCTCAAAAAGTTTGGGGAAATATAACATGTAAGCAGATTAAAAAACATCTGTGTTATGTTCTCTTTTCCACCTTTGGTTTTAACACATCCTTGGTATGCAGTTCCATGCCTCGCACCGACCTTCAGCCCCTGCAGCTGCACACTCTCTTTCTGTTCTGTGGTTTGGTGCCACGGTTTCCCCTACGCTGCGCCAGGTCCCTTGTCCTGTGTGCAGGTCACCAGGTATTTAAGAGGGTTAATGCTTAGGGCGTCAACCCTCAACCAATAGAGGATCAGAGGTGGTGGTTAAATTCTGGCTTCCTGAATTTGGATGGAAAACTCTGAGGGCGTTTCCCTCCATTCCTTGTAGGGGCCCTCTGGAGACCAATCCCCAGGTAACCGTAGTGGGAACCTCTTCCATAATGTAACATTTACCACCTTTGCCTCCCTCTGAATCTTACTTTTCTGTCCACTCCGATTCCCGTGGTCCCCTCTCTAACTCTGTGCACATCTACATCTCAGAGTTTGCCTGTGGGGGCATCCAAATGAAGACACGTGGTTTCAGAAAAGCTAAATAGTTTCTCCTAATTGCAGTTCTCAGAGAGTCTTCATCTTCTATTTCAGATTATCGTTATCTCAGAGAAGGTTATGGTATGCTTTTTGCAACTGAACCTTTTTCTGTATTTATCATCTGGAGGGCGTGTGCCCCACAGAATGTGAACATGCTTTCAGAAGTGTTGGTTTAACGTAAATGAGCATGTATCCAAGCTTAGGATATCCTTTTAGATGTCAGTTCATGTGAAATGAGAAGCATCCAGCATTAAAGGCATATTGGCTTCCCAGGATGGGAGCAAAGTCTCCTGTGTGTGTGAGCATGCTCAGTCATGTCTGACTCTTTGTGGCCCCGTGGACTGTAGCTGCCAGTCTCCTCTGTCCATGGGGATTCTCCAGTCAAGAGTACTGGAGTGGGTTGCCATGCCCTCCTCCAGGGGATCTTCCCAACCCAGGGATGGAATCCCAGTCTCCCTTATTGCAGGAGGATCCTTTACTGTCAGAGCCACCAGAGAGGCCTGAGTCCCATGCTCTACTGCACTATCTGACAGTAACAGCACCAGAGGATTAGAAGTACAGAGGAGAGGAACATCACCCCTCAAAGGACACGGACTGTTAACCACTCCCCGGATGAATTAGCCAAATGTGCTGTGCCTTAGTTGATCAGTCGTGTCCAACTCTTTGTGACCTCATGGACTGTAACTCGCCAGGCTCCTCTGTCCATGGGATTTTCCAGGTGAGAATACTGGAATGGGTTGCCATTTCTTACTCTAGGGGATCTTTTCAACTCAGGGATCAAACTCTCATTTTCTGTGTCTCCTGCATTGGCAAGCAGACTCTTTACCACTGTGACATCTGGGAATTCCTTATGCTCAGGTAATTCTTAAATATAGCAATTCAGCCATTTGAACTTGATCTGCACCTGTTATGGTCCATATCCATCACTGAGCGACTGAACTGAACTGAACTGATGGTCCACATGTGTTTGCTTCAGTCAGTTCAGTTCAGTTGCTCAGTCATGCCCTACTCTTTGTGACCCCGTGGACTGCAGCACACCAGGCTTCCCTGTCCATCATCAACTCCTGGAGCTTGCTCAAACTCATGTTCATCAAGTCGATGATGCCATTGAATCATCTCATTCTCTGTTGTCCCCTTCTCCCCCTGTCTTCAATCTTTTTCAGCATCAGGGTTTTATTTTCTTTTCCCTGATGAGTCAGTTCTTTCCATCAGGTGGCCTAAGTATTGGAGTTTTAGCTTTAGCATCAGTCCTTCCAATGAATATTCAGGACTGATTTCCTTTAGAACTGAGTTGTTTGATCTCCTTGCAGTCCAAGGGACTCTCAAGAGTCTTCTCCAAGAGGGACTCTAGGGAGGGACTCTGTGTTTGCTTATTCACAGTGGAATATTCCATGCTTTATCACTTAGAACAGTCAATTTTGGGGACGTTAGAATTACACTGTAATTCTGGCTCAGATGCATGTGGTACCAGGGATATAGTGACAACTTCTGGTCAACATTTCATGGTTTAGGGTGCCTTTCCTCCCTCCCACTCCCAAGTGATTAGAAGAGTTTGGTGATTTTCAACAGTTGAGGACCTTCCTGGAATTTTCCATATTGGTAATAGATGAGAAGTTTTCTCTTGTGAATCAAGGGCAGTAAACATGTAGGCGTGGGGCTGGTGGTGGCTGTTTTGGCTACTACATGGAGAAACCTTGACTATAATTAGAAAATAAAGCCAGTCACCAAAGGGACCAGAGATGGACATGAGTGGACAGAAAGAGAGAGAGCTACGGTCATTCCTGAACCCTTATCCAGGGTTGTGCCTGAGGCAGCTTTGCCCCAGGATTTGCCAGTGCCATGAGTCAATAAATTCTCTTCGCTGCAACTTGCTGAGCTCATTGGTCTTAGAATCCTGTCACTTGTGACCAAACTTCTTGACTTAGTGCATGATAAATATCTGTGCTTGGTTCTGACTTCCTGCCCACCCCACCTCCCATCCTCTGCCCCTTATAATGGAGAAGGTGCTTGCTATAGAGTCAGGCAGACCCAGGTTTATGATCTGGTTTTATCAAGTGTTGTCACTGACAGTTTGTGAGAGAAGTATGATAGTGTCAGAGCAAAATGTCTATTCTGGGCCAATCGCATCTGGGGTTCAAATCCTGGATGTGTCACTGTGAATCTTTGTGCTATCGGGTAAATTTAATAAACTCTTTGAACTACATTTCCTCATTATAGTGTGTGAATTATACCTCTTAACTTTTGTTGTTAGTTACTTTGATGATTAGAAATGATTTGCTTTGCAAGCTTGATAAATAATTGCCACACATTTTGAATACCTCGTTAGTTCTTCTTATTCCATAAAAGCAGTCTCCTAATAAAAATGAGACAAAAACATTCAACCTCCAAATCTTTCCCAGAAGAATGGAAGTCTGGCAAAGTAAGGTTATAGGATAAAATGTTTCAAATACGTGATTCTGATTCTATTTTTCTCTGGAGACAAAAGGACTACATAGGGAATGTTTGCTCATTGACCTATAAGTCTATGATCTTAATACAGGAGATAAATATTTGTTTTGTGGGAAAGTGGTATTTTTCCTTCTAAAATAACAGAGAGGAGAGGAAAAAAAAAAACAAAAACCTTTCTATGCCCTTTTTATCCCCACATTCTGTTCCTAATCCTCCACAGTATTGAAATCAGATATAATTACCTATTAAGAAAGGGATACGAGGTTGCTTGTGCATGAACTGTATGTCAGGTATGTTACCTTCCATTTTTCTTTTAAGTCATCCATCCTTGAACAACCCTGGGAGGCGCCTTGAAGCCACCTTGCAGCTGAAGCTGGCTTAGGAGTTCTGTCCTTCTGCAAGGTCTCTTCAGGGCCCTCTGTTGACAAAGTTCACAATCGAAAAAAATAGTTAAAGAGCCCAGCTCCTTTTTTTTTTTTTTTCCCAGAATTGGCACTGAAGAATTAATTTGCACTCAAGAGGCAATCAATTGATAACAGACACACTTATAAACCATCATAGAAGGCGTTCAGTAAGGGAGAATAATTGGCACCAAGAGAAAGACACCCAAGGAGAACTTACTTTTAAAAGAAGAAAATGTAAGTTGGGTAGAAAAAGGCTTTCAATAATATTTTAATTTAGCAACATAAAATTCAAAATTTTGAAAGTAAATACATTTTACTTATAATGATTCAGTTATGTTATACTTGAAATTATGATCAACCTTCCTATGCCTTAGTTCTCTAATCTGAAAAACAAAGGTTAAAATAATGAAACTTCCTTCACAGGGTTGTGAGAAATTTAATGGCATATTATGCATAATTGATTTAGAACAGTATCTGGTATATGTTAAACAGTCAATAAACATTAGCTACTATTTTTGGTTTTTAGAATGAGCAAAATGGTCAAATCTTCATTTTGCTTTTCAAAATCTTATTATAATAAATATATTCAATAATTTCACTGGATAGATATTTATTGCTTGCCTGCATGAATTCCTCTGTATATCTGAGGTCAGTGATGAAAACAGGAAAAGCCTCTAGAGCTCATATTCTCACATGGACTGCTAAGCACTAGTGACCTTAGAAGGTGTGTCTTGTCTTTCCTTTCTACCTTTTGAACAAAGAGAAGGGTGAAGGTCTAGAACAGAAGTCAGGAAACCACAGCTAGTTGGCCCTAACTGGCCCACTGCTTTTAGAAGCATGTTCATTTGCTTATTTGTTCATTTATTTGGCTGCCTGGATCTTAGTTGTGCCATGTGGGATCTAGTTTCCTGACCAGGAATCGAATCCAGGCCCCCTGCACTGGGAATGTGGAGTCTCAGCCACTGGACCACCACAGAAGTCCCCCACTGCTTATTTTTGTAAATGTCGTTTTGCTGGAATACAGCCAAATCCGTCCATTTATGCATTGTCTACGGGCCATTTTTATGCTACAATGGCAGAGTCAAATAGTGTGACAGAGACCAGGTGACCTGCAAGCTGAAAAGATTTACTATCTAGATTTTACAGGAAAAGGTTGCCAACCTCTGGTCTTAGACGGCATGTACAGAAACAATCTGGAGCAGGACTTCCTTCCCACCCCATCCCACCCCAGGCCACTTGCCTTAGACCACGTCTTGAGTGAGAAACATGCTTGCATTCATGTAAAGCTCCTGAGAATTTTGAGGTTGTTTGTTACAATAGTTAGCTTATCTTTATGAATTTAAAGTGTCCAGCTTTCTAAAGGATTCACCAGTTTTAACAATGAAAGTGAAAGTTGCTCAGCCGTGTCCGACTCTTTGCGACCCCACAGATTATACAGTCCACGGGATTCTCCAGGCCAGAATACTGGAGTGGGAAGCCTTTCCCTTCGCCAGGGGATCTTCCCAACCCAGGGATTGAACCCAGGTCTCCTGCATTGCAGGCGGATTCTTTACCAGCTGAGCCACCAGGGAAGCCCAATTTTAACAATAGCTACTTTTAATTCTACAATATTCATATAAATCTCTTGTGAACTGCCCATTGAGTTTGCAGGTTTCCTCGTATTTTTTTCAAATGAAGTATAGTTGATATACAATATTGTATTGGCTTCAGCTGTACTGCAAAAGTGATTTAGTTATACATACACATGTATATTCTTTTTCAGATTCCTTTCCATTATAGGTTATTATAAGATATTTAATATATTTACCTGTGCATACAGTAAACCCTTATTTTTTAGCTACAGATTTTATCCTTTGCTTGACAACTATCTCTCAGTTATTAATGGATCATCGTTTGTCAGTGGGTATTCTTTTGAGTAGTTCCCCAACATCACTTTTATTAAGCTCATGGAATTCTGTATCTTTGTAAGAATTGTAATTTAATTTTGCAAACAATTTCCTTTTGAGATGCTTGCCAGGTATGGCATAATCAACAAGAATCCAGAGCTGATGGTAGGAATAGAGCCGCGTGTTGTGACAAGAACTGTTTTCTTTTAAACAGTTGATACTGATTATTTCTCTAAGATCATTGGGCTATTCAGCTTTGTAACTGTGGGGAATAGCTGTCAAGTTCTCAGAGGACGCTCTTTCTTGTCTGAGAATGAAGGTCAATGGGAAGGTCGAGAGGAGGGAGCAGGGGATCTCTGCTGGGAGAGATGACAAATGATGAAGTGAGCACAAGGCATGTGGATTGGGTGTTAGAGTGTGAATGTGAGTGTCCTGGGGTGGAGTGGGGTCAGGGTGCAGGTGGGTGTTTGCAAGCAGATGTCACTGACATGCGTCTGGGCAAGTACTTCTAAGATATAGACTAGTTTGTAGAAGCATTAACCCACAGAGCTCAGTATCCTTCATGACTGTATAAAAACCATTAATATGTTGACTTCTTTACTGTTGAGACATACCAGTTTCAGACTCATACAGCCTGAGACTCCAGTCAAGATAAAGTATAAAAGAAATGAAATGGAAGCACTAACCATTGACATAGCCATTTGAAACTAGCTAGACTATTCCTGGCTTCCCAGGCGTCTCAGTGGTAGAGAATCCATCTGCCAATGCAGGAGACACAGGTTCAGTCCCTGAGTTGGGAAGATCCCCTGGAGCAAGAAGTGGCAACCCACTCCAGTATTCTTGCCTGGAGAATCCCATAGACAGAGGAGCCTGGCAGGTCCATGGGGCTCACAAATTTTTGGACATGACTTAGTGACTGAGGACACAGACTACTATTATTTCATTAGCTGCCATTTATTTAGCTCTCACTAAGGACCTGGTGTTTTGCTTATGCTGCCTCTAGCTCTTACAGGTGCCCTGCTTGGTTTAATTGGTTCAATCTCCAGACATCCTCCAAGGTTTGGTTCACATGCCACTTTATCCATGAAGCTTACCATGACCACACCTCTCTTCTTCTCCTCCAGTAGCTACTTTTTAGTCCTTGCTTCTAAAAAGACTTTCTCTGAGCATCTCTCATTACACTTATCATATCTGAGCATATTTCATCACGCTTAAGTCTTTGCTTAAGACTTCTGTATATATTATTCTGTTACTACTTCTCCTTCGAGACTTTGTTGATATCAGAATCTGTGTTTAACTCATCTTTTCTTTTTTAAAAAAAACAATATATATTTATTTGGCCATTTATTTACAGGGTCTTAGCTGCTGCTTGATCTTCATTGCAACATGTGGGGTCTAGTTCCCTGACCAGGCATCAAACCCAGCCCCCCTGCACTGGAAGCTCAGAATCTTCCACTGGACCGCCAGGGAAGTCCTTACTTCATCCTTTCTTTATTTGCATTCTTTATGAAGCACCTGTTATATTTTTTTTCAAGGAAATTGATTAGTACTGGAAGTACAAAGTGAATAAGGCCTGGTGTCTTTGTGGAGTTAGTTTCCATTATTATGGAAGAAAGGCTTCCCTGTCAGCTCAGACAGTAAAGCTGACATGTATACATAATTTCCGTATGCACAGACTGATCTCAGATGATTTAGGCTGGACGTGGTAGGACAAGGTAGTAAGTAGGCCAAGGTTTGATGATATTACGGTCAATGCCGTGTTTGCATTTGGACTGTGGGTTGCACTTTGGATGGCATATAGTATAGGTCAGGGGAGTGATGGGCAATGAGTCTGGAAAGGCAGTTTGAAAATCATGGGTTGTGCAGCACAGTTCAGGTCCTCAAATATCTGTTGACTGTCTTGCTGTCACTCACAACACAGCCCTTTGATACCTCCTGTGTGATATTTCAACTCAACACTTTGTGGAGTGTAGGGAGAGAATAAGAAAATAAGGTTTAGAAGACCTGGGTCTGGGATTTGACTTTTGAGTCCTTTTTTGGCCTCTTCTGCTTTGTTCCAACCCCAAAAATCTCCTTGAAGTCAGCGAAAAGTTGGGCTCTTGGCATGACATTAGGTTCAGGCCCTTAGACATTCTATTTTTAATAGACAGGCATGACTGAGTTTTTTGTAAATGAAAAGAATCAATAAGGCTTTGATATGAAGACTTTGCTTTTCATTTTTTCCTTTTTTTGGTTAGGAGTGAAAGTCACTCTGTACCAAAGAAAAATGATGTCCACAGATGAAATATGTTTTCCCTGATGGTTTTTGATCAACTCAATGCATACCAAGTGCTTTCAAGGACTCAGGATCCCGCTGAAGCTGGGGCAGTACTGTGAAAACTGAATTTGTGCATCTCTTGGCCTTTTTGGTAGACTCTGATCATTTTAACATGTCTATTGAAAGTTAACGTTTTCAAGGTTTATTAAATTCAGAAATAGAGCTCACCAGATAAATGGAGACTCTCATCTGGAGGGCATGAACTCTTTCCCCAATCCTGGTCCCTGCCAATTATCACACGTATTTGGTGTCCAACCCTGATTCATCATGCCAATTCTTGAAAATCTTTGATAACGCTCCATTGTCGGCAGGACAAAGCCTAGATTACCTCATGTGGGACTTTGTCACTAAGTTGTGTCCGGTTCTTTGTGACCCATGGACTGTAGCTCTCCAGGATCCTCTGTCCATGGGATTCTCCAGGCAAGAATGTTGGGATGGGTTGCCATTTCCTCCTTCAGGGGATGTTCCCGACCCAGGGATCAAACCCGAGTCTCTTACGTCTCCTGCATCAGCAGGCAGATTCTTTACCACCAGCATCACCTGGGAAGCTAAGACTGCTTAAGCCGAAGGAGGCTGAAAGACTTCACCGCCACAGTGAGGTGAGAATTGACTCTAGTCTTCATTAAAGATGTCCAGGGAATTTTTTGTTTTATTTTTTGAAGAGACATTGAAATCAACACATAACGATAGGTTGATTTAATGGAAATTGTCCTATATTAGCTACAAAGACAGGGATTTTGTGTGAGTTTTGTATGGTCAGTACATGTTGAGTGAGTGGATGGACTGTTTTTATTTTTACTTATTTATTGACCATAGCATGTGGCTTGTGGGATTTCAGTTCCTCAACCAGGATTTGAACCCGGGCCATGGCAGTGAAAGCCTGGAATCCTAACCACCACTTAGGTGGTTAGGGCCACCAGTGAACTCCCTGAATGGACTGTTTTTAAACTGGAATTCACAAGCCCAGGAATCATGTTTATTTCCATCAATAACTTATTATAGTATTTATTATCACCTTGACTAAGTGGAATAAAGTTCTAGGATAGGATGACAGTTTTCTCTTTAGTAAAATGAGATGGTCAGACACCAGTCGATTCTAATTCTTAGACTCTATGAAATAATGCTTCCCTGGTGGCTCAGTGGTGAAGAATCTGCCTGCAGTACCAGAGACCCAGGTTTGATCCCTGGGTTGGGACGATACCCTGGAGAAGGGAATGGTAACTCACTCCAGTGTTCTTGCCTGGAGAATCCTATGGACAGAGGAGCCTAGAGGGCTACAGGCCATGGGGTCACAGAGAGTTGGACATGACAGAGCTACTAATACATTCCTGTTCATGAAATAATGGGTGATACTGTATTAATAAAGCTTACAAATATTGAATCTGAAAAACTCAGAAATCATACTTGAGTATTTAGACTAACTCCTTTGAATACGCTGGGGGCTCGAGGATACTTCCAACGAACTCCAAGCAAAGATTACCCAACTTCCAGCTTAAGGGGAGAGGGTGTAAATTCTCCCTGTTCAGAAGGGTTTTATTCTGTCAAGGAAAGGCAGTTCTTATATTTTCAAATGTTCTTTCCACTGACGTCTTCTCCTCAGCCTCTTAATATGTTGAAGTCTCTGCATCTTTAGTATTTTTCGTGTTTATTTATTTATTTGGCTCCTCTGGCACTCGGAATCCTCAGTATTCATTGTCACATGCGGGAGGTGGAATCTAGCTCCCTGACAGGGATTGAAGCTAGGCCCCCTGTGTTGGGAGCACAGAGTCTCAGCCACTGGACCCCCGGGGAAGTCCCTCTGCATCTCTAAAACAGATGATTTACATCAGCCCAGGCTTCTACTTACCCCTCTTCCGCGTGTCTACCAGCCGTTCTTTCTCATCCTCACCTCACGTGCACTGTGCCACCTGGGATGTTCAGACTCTGCCCTTACCACTCCACTGACAGGCCGTTTCCCCAGGGCTCCTTGGTAATTCCAATGGACCCTTTCTAGACTTCTTCCTGGCAATCATCAGTGTCATGATGAAACTTTTTTCTAAAATCAAAGTTTGAAAGACACAAAACTTAAAGTCATTTTCATTTCTGGACCTGGGTGAGTGGACTTGGGAAGGCAAGGGTATGGGATGAGAAGAGTCTTAAGTAAATGGTCATGTTCTTACTCATGGGTTAGATGATGGATACTCTTTACCTATTAGGTAGGTAGGATTTTATCCAAATCCTATGAAATAATAGAAGGCATGGGCCATAGGTATGGGGCTTCCCTGGTGGCTCAAACAGTGAAGCGTCTGTCCGCAATGCGGGAGACCTGGGTTCCATCCCTGGGTCAGGAAGATCCTCTGGGGAAGGAAATGGCAACCCACCCCCAGGACTCTTGCCTGGAAAATTCCATGGATGGAGGAGCCTGGTGAGCTACAGTCCATGGGGTCGCAAGGAGTCAGATGCGACTGAGCGACTTCACTTCACTGGGCCATAGATGATCGCGTTTCTTGAGCCAAGAATTACGACTTTTGTGTGCTTTAGATCCATAAAGTAAACAACACAAGACTAAAATTTTGATTTACATCTTCCTGTAAGCTTTGTGAGAGTGTGTTTTATTTTCTCTCGATTCACATCAGGATAGTGCTAGAATTTAGAAGGAGAGGTAAGGAATCAAAATAATATGTGGGGTATTTCTGAAGGAAATGGAGAAGGAAATGGCAACCCACTCCAGTAATCTTGCCTGGAGAATTCTATGAACAGAAGAGCCTGGCAGGCTACAGTCCATGGGGTTGCAAGGAGTCAGGCATGACTGAGCAACTATCACTCGGAAGGAAAACACATCTCTTCCTTCTTCCTTTGTCTTCCTCCTCCTCCCTTTTTCCTCTTCCTCTTCCCTCTTTCTCTCTCTCTCTTATCTATCTATCCACCCATCCACCAAGCCAACAAGTGCCATTCTGCCTTAGGTAACTAATGGATTTGGAACTTGTTTATAAACTGCCTGAGGGCAGAGGCCACACCTGTGTCTTTGCAGTCCCCAGAGTCTTGCCTTTGTGGTAGATACAGAAGTGTCTGTTATATACCAAGTATGGAGATTTAACCATTTTCTCTGTAAACTGGGCATTAGAAATGATGTTGTTCACCCCACATATTTCACAGATGAGAAAACTGAGGTCCTGACAATGTCATGAACCTACTTGTGTTCACCTAAGGAATTAAGGGCAGCTCTTGAAAGGGCTTCCCTGGTGGCTCAGTGGTAAAGAGTCCACCTGCCAAGAAAGGAGACACAGGTTCTGTCCCTGGGTTGGGAAGATCCTCTGGACAAGAAAATGGCAACCCACTCTAGTATCCTTTCCCGGGAAATCCCATGCACAGAGAAGACTGGCAGGCTACGTGGAGTCACAGAGAGTCAGATACGACTGAGTGACTAAACCACAACAGTAGCTTGGAAGCAGCGTTCACTTCTGCAGCCCAGCAATTTCCCACCATGGATGCACATTGTACTCTCATAAGGAGCTTTTAACACACACTTGTGGTGGGGCCTCACCACCAGGTAATGTGGTTTCACTGGTCTGGAGTGGGACTTGAGGATGAGTGTCTTTAATGAGCTTCCCAGGTGACTCATCTGTGTGCAGCTACTGACTCTGTGTCCCGTTTTCCCTGTTAGGGTCCTGTAGGTTGGGGTATCCACAAATGCAACTCACATTCAAGGCAGTGTTGTTTCAGGCTCTGACGTGAGTCCCCAGTGTGGAGTCTCCCCAGCTTCCTATGACAGAGCAGGAACTTGGGAGGTTTTGGGCCAGGCAGAAAAGATGGATTTGACAGATCCAAGAAGAGAAGCTGGCTTCTCTGTTGCACATCAGAGTGTTTTGAAGAACGTAACTTACTCCTGACCTTTATGCTGTGCTCTGGTTAATTTAAAAAGAGAAATTCTTCATAAATCTTCAGTGCTGCCGTTAAGTGAACTTCCTGTGATGAGAAACTCTAAAGATTCTGCTGCTTAGGGAATAAACCAAGTCAGGTTCCTCCCTCCCTCTCTTGCTCCCTCGCTCCATTCCTTTCTTCCATCCATTCATCCTTACAGCCTTGTTGTTGTTTAGCCGATAAGTCATACCCAACTCTTTATGACCCCGTGGACTGCAGCCCACCAGGCTCCTCTGTCCCTAGGATCAGCCATTAATTGAGTACCTACTATATATTGGCATGTTTCTCAGATACAAATAGTGGTTATTGAAGAGAGCAGTGGCTACAGAGAGCTGAAAAAAAGCATAATTCTTACCTCCAGAAGCTCTTGAACTTGAGTAAATTGGGAGCACTTCTGTGGGAATGTCTTTCCAGGGAACACAGAAGCAGTCAACAAGGCTGGGCCTGATTTCAAAGCGGGTCTCTATTTATGTATTTGCATAATCATATATTTTTGTAAAACGCACACACGGCTTTTCTATACCTTTCTAAAAGTAGTTTCTCAAGTTGTATAAGCCTTAGGTTTGGCAAAGTATCAACCATGCCTGTTCCCAGGCTTCCTGTTCACATGTCATTTGCATATCCCCTGCGCACACTCTCGGGGGGCAGCACTCTGACAGGTGATACAGACACCAGGGTGCACACATTGCTAGGCTGGTGGGGTCAGAGAAGACAGGCTGGGACATTTCCCTTACTGTGTTGCCATCTTGGGAACCACCACACCGCTTAGTATTTGGAGTATTCTGGGAAGTAAAGACACCTGGGTTGTTTTGTTAGCACCTGAGTCTCTGAGCTTACTTCACCCACATTCAAAAAAAAATTTTTATTTTTCCTTTTGGCATGAAACTGTGGAAAATTCTTAAAGAGATGGGAATACCTGACCTGCCTCCTTCAAAACCTGTATGTAGGTCAAGAAGCAACAGTTAGAACCAGATGTGGAACAACAGGCTGGTTCCAAATTGGGAACAGAGTATGTCAAGGCTGTATATTGTCACCCTGCTTATTTAATTTATATGCAGAGTACATCATGAGAAATGTTGGGCTGGGTGAAGCACAGGCTGGAATCAAGGCTGCTAGGAGAAATATCAGTAACCTCAGATATGCAGATGATACCACTTTAATGACTGACAGCAAAGAGGAACTAAAGAGCCTCTTGATGAAGGTGAAAAGGAGAGTGAAAAAGTGGCTTAAAATTCAGCATTCAGAAAACTAAAATCATGGCATCCAATTCCATCACTTCGTAGCAAATAGATGGAAAAACAATGGAAACAGTGACCAACTTTATTTTCTTGGCCTCCAAAAATTACCTCGGATGGTGACTAGCAGCCACGGAATTAAAAGACACTTGCTCCTTGGAAGAAAAACTATGACAAACCTAGATAGCATATTAAACAGCAAAGGCATCATTTTGCTGACAAAGGTCCATCTAGTCAAAGCTATGGTTTTTCCAGTGGTCATGTATGGATGTGAGAGCTGGACCATGAAGAAGGCTAAATGCAGAAGAATTGATGCTTTTGAACTGTTGTGTTGGAGAAGACTCTTGAGAGTCCCTTGGACTGTAACCAGTCCATCCTAAAGGAAATCAGTCCTGAATATTCATTGGAAGGACTGATGCTGAAGCTGAAGTTCCAATACTTTGGCCACCTGATGCAAAGAACTGACTCATTGGCCGAGACCCTGATGCTGGGAAAGACTGAAGGCAGGAGGACAAGGAGATTACAGAGGATGAGATGGTTGGATGATTCAATGGATATGAGTTTGAGCAAACTCCAGGAGATAGTGAAGGACAGACAAGCCTGGTGTGCTGTAGTCCATGGGGTTGCAAAGAGTTTGACATGACTGAGTGACTGAACAACAAAAAATATTTATTTGGCCATGTTAAGTCTTAGTTGTGTCATGTGGGAACTTTCATTTAGGGCATGTGGATATAGTTCCCTGACCAGGGATCAAACCTGGGCCCCCTGCATTGGGAACTTGAGTCTTAGCCACTGAGGAAGTCCCTAGAGCACATTTTACAGCACTTCTTCATCTCCTTCTGTATCCATGATATGCAGAATAAATATTTATCTGTTAACAAAAACAGAATTCCCCCTTCCCCTATTTTCGATGGACTCAGCCATTCTAATGGAAAGAAGAAATTTGACAAAGCCCTGCCACTTGAAAGAAGAAAACGGAGTACAAATGACACACACGCAGGTGTTTTAGTGCTGAATTTGAAATCACTCAGGGCCCCTTCACCCCAATTTCCAGAGGTGTTAAAACCATTTGCTGAAAGGGGCAGAGCTGGGACCAGAAAGAAAGTCTGTGGCCGGCATGTGGGCTCCTTCTACAGCCTTCCACGTGGGACTGCTGAGTCGGCAGGGAATGAAACTCCAGCTGCTCTCAGGCATGTCCTCGTACGGTGAAATCCACGGTACCGGGGAGACTTCCCGCTACCTGGGTCTTTCTACCCTGAATAATGTCTAATTATATATTTCCATGGTTACTCTCAGAGATCATAATGAGTCCCACAGCCCCAAAAACATCACAAGGACTTAAGGAAGCCTGTCGGAGAGAGTGCAAAACAAAACCACACAATTACCATATTCAAGTAAATAATCAGAGGTGAAATTGGCTACGGAGGCACATTATCTCTCACTAATTATCATTCTAAATGATGAGAGACTCAGAATGGATGGTCCTCTCCCCACCCCTGTGCTGCTCCTCTTCCCAAGTCCAGTAGCTAAGGGCCTAATTATTTGCACTTAATAATTCAGCCCCTTCTCCTTGGCACGGCTTCCACGCATTGCTGTAAATGGGGGCCGCGCTTCTCACAAAAAGTGCAGTTGTTAAAAATAAAACACTCGATTTCCCTCCCTCCCCTTCCCACTCTGCAGCATGAAGAATGGCTATAATTAAGACCAGCCCAATTAGAAGTCAGATCTCAGAGTCTGTCCCTCCCCAAGCCCGGCAAGGGTACCCCTCTGCCTTGAGATCTGGAGTGAAGATCACACCAGAGCAGCCAGATCAGACTGCACTGCAGGCTCAGTGGGACTTTATTGCCACGTCCCCTGTCATGTATTTGCAAATGGGGTTCATGAGGTACTAAGGGGGTTCCGTGTACTAAGTACTTACTCGAGTGGAAGATAGCCTTCTCACAAGATTCTGAGTTGCTGTTGTGTGTCTACTAACCCACTTCAGCCGTGTCCAACTCTTTGCAACCCTATGGGCTATAACCCACAAGGCTCCTCTGTCCACGGAATTTTCTAGGCAAGAATACTAGAGTGGCGCGTGTACCCCAATGTTCATCGCCACATTGTTTACAATAGCCAGGACATGGAAGCAACCTAGATGTCCATCAACTGACGAATGGATAAGAAAGCTGTGGTACATATACGCAATGGAATATTACTCAGCATTAAAAAAAAATTCATTTGAATCCATTCTACTCAGGTGGAAGGAACTGGAGCCTATTTTCCAGAGTGAAGTAAGCCAGAAGGAAAAACAACAATACAGTATACTAACGCATATATATGGAATTTAGAAAGATGGTAACGAGAACCCTGCATGCAAGAGAGCAAAAGGAACGCAGATGTATAGAACAGACACGTGGACTCTGTGGATGAGGGCAAGGGTGGGATGATATGGGAGAATGGCATTGAAACATGTTAATTATATATGTGAAATCAATCGCCAGCCCAGGGCTGATGCTCGGGGCTGGTGCACCAAGATGACCCAGGGGGAGGGAAT